>PVKH010048564.1:0-10179 GCA_004027955.1 Chaetophractus vellerosus | reverse complement strand
GGGTCTTTAACCATACCGTATTTTGCTCAGGAACCCAGGGATTCATAAGGCTACCTGCTGCCAACAGGACTAGGAGACAAGTGCCATCGATTCAAACATTTTAGTTTAGTTCTCTGATGTCTAAATTGTTGCATATCTAGCAACTCTACATAGCATATATTGCAATCCAAGCAGGATTTTTCCTCTTTCATCTCTTCATACTTTTTTTTCTTGTCATAAGACATATATATATCATGAAATGCATCCATTATGGGAAATACAGAAAAGTTTAAGGAGAAAACATCAATTAACTATACTCAAAGAAAACCATTGTTACTATTTTGGTAAATTTCCATGCAGTCTTTTTATTTTATTTATTTATTTATTTATTTATTTATTGTTGTTACATATCCCCCCCCTTCTGCTTGCTCTTGCTGTGTTCATCTTTTTTTTGCATTCTTCTGTGTCTGCTTTGTCTCCCCCCGTTGCGGCGATGCGCTGAGTCAGCCCACCGTGCAGGCGGCCTGCCCCGCTCGTGGGAGGCTCTGCTCCGTTCGCGAGCAGCTTGCCCTGCCCGTGGCGGCTCTGCCCCGCCCACAGCGGCTTTGCCCTCTCAAGGCAGTCTGCCCGCTTTGGAGAGGTCCCCGGGAACTGAACCCAGGGCCTCCCACTGGGCTACAGCCGGCCCCCCATTCAGTCTTTTTAAAAGAGCATATGTAGTTAAGAGATTTAGAAAAATCAAGTGTCTAACCTTCTTTTGTTCACTTAACATTATATCATAAATATTTCCATGCTATTAAAATTATTTTAAAGTGTTTAATTGCAACATTATATTTCATTACATATTTCCCTATTATTGGGCATTTAAAATGCTTCTAAATTTTTTTTACAATTTAAAATAATGCTGACATGAATATTCCTGGATATATATCTTTGCACATATTACCCCAAAGGAAATTTGGATTTAAAATTATGTCATCTTGGGTACCTTGTCCTGCTTTCTCCATTTCCCTGCTCTCCATCAGCTGCTTTTGATAAGCTATCTAAGGCTGCTAAATATTAGTTTTTTTTAATACTTATCAATGTAATAAAATATAAAGAGCTGGAATTATAAGTTCTTAATCCTTGGATTATCCTGAGTCCCTGGATGAACTGTATTTATACAGATAATGATGCTTCATTTTCTTATTCTTGGAAGAAAGTAGTTATTTCAGTAATACAAGTAGCCTGGGAAAAATAGTTTTGCACTTTAGGTAAAAGTAACACAAAGTTGCTGAGTGACTCACTTATCTAGCTTCTCAGTCGCTTGCCGCCAGTGTGTCTGCTCTTTCCTCCATCTCAAATTTTCATTTAGGCCCGGAAATCGGTCATTCCCTAGGAGTTAAGAAATGCACGATAGGAATTTGATTAGCATGAAACCCTCCAAGATAACCAGAAGTTCCATAACAAGCTCAGCTGGGATGACTCAGTGCCATTTCTCTGGCTAATTAGAGTTCATGCTGGGTGCTGGTAGGAGACTGGGCCGCCATGGGTATGTCTGGGTTGTTCTGCTCTTTGATTGATAGGCTGGAGCTTTGGAAGAACCCCTACCCTGCCTCTCTGGTGCATCCATTGGTGAGCACATTCTTCGTGAGCAGAGGGTTACAGTGAAACTCTGGGTTGGAAACTCTTAGTTATTGCAAAGGAAAGGGTGGGTGTTGCCTGAGGGTGCCCTGCCACCACTGAAAAAGCTGAGCCTCCTCCAAGTTCCCTGCCTGGGATGAGCTGTCATTCTAGTTTACTCTGAGCCCTGAATAAGAATAAGGGTACCTGAGCATTTCACTCTAGCCCGAGTGATGAGTTCAGCTTTTTCAGATCATTCTGCCATGGTAGGGTCCCTCAAGAACTGGAACACTCTGAGACCATTTGGGGGAATTGGTACCATTCTCACAGTGCCATGAATGATTTGGGGGGATGATGTTGGAACAAAAACTATCTCCTTTCTTGGCCATTCTCTGAATAAACTAGTCAAATCCTCTAGAGAGGAGTCAACCTTGAGGGGAGCACCATGGCTCATCTTATGACTCACATTCTTGGATGTGACCTTTTACCATGGCCAACTTTCAATTAGAAGACACCATTTGGGGACATTTTCAGAGTTCCTATGATTTCAGGACAGCAGCTGTCTCTTAGAGGCACAGGGCTAGCATATACATCACACACAGAATCATAGAACCCGCTGCCTCTTTGATATTATAAATGTCTCAAGAAAGTGCTGGTGTCTACTCATGCTGGGAAGACATTCCTTCCGACAAAATGTTCAAAAACTCTCTTAAAAAGATAGGAAGGGCTAGTCCACATACCTGGAGCCCGGCAGCGCCGCATCATCTCCCCTCTGGCCCCTTCTCCACGGAGCAAAGCCTCTTCCAGCCTGGCCTTGACATCCCTGGACTTCTGCAGGACTTGGGTACTCACCTTGTCAGAACTCTGTTTTCCCTGGACAGGACAGAGGCAGGAGGACATTTAGTTTGGTGAGGTGTTTGCCCATGGAGAGAATCCTCAAAACAACCCTCTAGGACACTTCAGCCAGGGTTTCTGTGTGCTACAAAGAGATCCTATTTTGGGGGGAACCTTTGGCCAAAATTCTGCTAATGGGAATGGGGTTCTTTCTGCAGAAGGCAGAGATGCCTTCCCTGAGGAAGTATTATTCCTGCAATACAAACCGATCATGACTTTAAATACAGAAATAAGAAAAATGAATGATGCTCAAACATAGGGCAATAGTTACAAGACAGGACAGAGCTTGGGGGACAAGAGCTGGCATAAAGCTGAACCATCCCACAAGTACCTTGTACTCAAAACATGAAACACAGATGAAAAGTAGATCTAAAATCCTGTTTAGTTGCATTGATGGCAGGTCGGCAATCCACTTCCGAATGAGGCTCTGATCAGCATTTTTCATGATCCAGAGGAAGCAAATCATGAGGTTGCGGGTGGTGTCGGCATTCAGCATGTTGTACTGTTTATAGGGCTGGGAAGAAGGCAAATTGGGAGGTGGATGTGGGCAAGAAGGTGGGCAATGGACAAACTGAAAGCTTAAGGAATGCTCATCTCTTAGATCATGGCAACTGTATTTTTTCCTTGGCTGGGACTGTTTCGAGAACCCTGCCTTCCCTTGGCATGGGAAGCCATGCTCTTTGGGCGGGGTTTGCTCATCCATGCTTCCAGCCATGTAACTGGGCCCCTCCTGTCTCAGGGGGAGTATGACCTGGGGGTCTGCTCTGGACCTTGACCATGTTACCCAATCTCAGTGATACAAAGGAGCTTTCACACTGCTGAAATCTCCAAGTATTTCTCCTTCAGGATGGACAGGGGAGCACTAGACTTAGAGAAGAGAACTAGCCTGGCTGGGTGCCACAAATACCCTTCAAGATTTAGCTTCTTTGTCACAGAGTCCAGGTATAACATAAGGGTCATGAACTGCTTAGCAAATTAATCAGATCCATAATTTAGTGAAGTCCCCTGAAACGGGACTTTAACCATAATTTATGTTTGATTGTAGGTGAGGACAGGGGGTAAGGCTATTTGTTTTAATAGTTTGGCCATAAGTACTCATTTTAAAGTGCTGAATACACTTTCTGTTACTCATCAATTTGACATGAACAACAATTCGTGGCTGCACCCTTGGCTCATGCAGCATAGCTAATATCCAGTGGAATGCGGTGGTGAAATTACAATGAGGCATCTGTGAGTATGTGAGGGAAATGTTAGTTTTGGATGGAAATAATAGCACTTATGAAGTTTCTTTTTAACATTAGTTTTTCTGGGTATGTTGACAAGAAGAAATGAAACATTTAGATATATGATAACTTGGCAGGGAATATGTTCTAGCAGATGAACTCTGGGATTTTGAGTTTCTTCCTTAGAGGTAAATAACCACGCAGAAGGCACATACCACCTCAAGCAGCCAATTTTGGTGGCATGGAGGAGGTCATAAAACAGGAACTATCAAACTCTAAGATCAGTGATGTCAAATCTCAGATGTCCTATCTCCTCTCCCTGCCTCTCTGCCCACCTTCCCCGTTCCCCATGGGAGTATATTAGGGATGGGACGTTCCTAGACACTGGAGGGAAGAGAAGAAAGTGATTAGCAAAGAAGAGTTAGGCCTAGTTGCTATCTTCTCAGAAATAGACCAAGCCAAATTTTCTACAGATATATGCCTACACTGAAATGCGAAGTTAAATTAAGCTGGAGGATGCAGCCCTGTCTTAACAAAGGAGAGGCCAGATCTCATGAACGGACAGAAATGGACCCACCTCAAGTGAATCAGAGGTTGCAATCTCCAAGGAGTCCCTCTTTAAGCCTCAGAGTCTGCTCAAAAGCACAGAGCCAAACAACTGCTTGGCTTAAGAAGCACTCACTCCAAGATACCAGACCCCAACTTTTCTGGGAATCAGATACAATGTGAATAAGTACATAGAATAAAACAGTCCCAGTTCCTGTCCCCAGGGAGCCTTTGTTGGCTCTCCTTTGCAGTGACCTTAGATTTACTAAGTTCACCTCCTTCCTGGTTTCCTCTACCTTGAACTTGGCACGTTTGGCACTGCCTGAATTTGATTTGTGGCTCTCTTGCTGTTGCCAGAACCCTGTCTGGCCTGTGTAATGCCTCTCTATGCCATTCCCTGGCTCAGCTGCCAGCTTCCAGCAACGAGACAAACAGTCTCTGCCTGCTCTACACTGGGTGCTGGTAGGTGAATGTAAAAACAAGTTTATCAGAAGATGGGAGAAAATACAAAATTAAGATAAATCAGAGAAATGTGCACCAGCATACCAAGGAAGACAGCATCATTCCACTTGTCTTCAAATTAAAATGATTCCCACCTATGGTCAGTGCTACATTCTGGTTAATTGCACTTGCCCCATCTTGTTCTTCATCAGAGCCATTGGCACGATTTTTTCCACTACGGGCATCTGCAGCTGCAATTAAACATCATTGGTGATGACCAGACAAAAATGGCATTTTCCTATTTTCTCTTCCCAATAGCCATCAGATCAAAGTTTCAATTTATTTATATTGATGCCTATTAGTTAATGAAGTCAACAGTTTAATATTTAACCTGACATTTAGCATTATTTAATCTGCTACCATCTATAGAAGGTAGACAGACATTTCATCTAGTACCAGATTAGTCTAGAAATTAATGTTTCAAATGGTGAAAATAAAACTTTTCAAAGCTTTCATTAAATTTCCTGTAATCTAATTCGTATATTATTACCTTATTCGTATATTTTAAATAATAACCAGGTAGAAAGGACCCTAAAATTTCAGAATTAAACATGTGCCTTATAGATTAATCTATATTGTCATGGATTCAACAATTTATTAAATTTCAAAATGAAATAGATGTTAATTCAGTTTATCTGTACAATATACATATCTATAACTGCATGTAGGTATAGATGTATGCAAACAAATAAAAGGATCCTACTATCAAAAAAGTTCGTTCTTAAGAATGCTACCAATCATGCACACAAACTATTATTTCAAGAGGTTCTTGGGAAAGTATGTTAAAACACTTGCAACTGATTGATTCCTTAAAAACTCATATTTCATTAGACCTGTCAACACTATAACCATCTGGACCTTCAATTTTTCAGAAAAGTTGGGTAAACAGCATTTTTGTCTGCCAAAGTTCTGGAAAGGGTACCCAACTAAAATAATAATAAATCACTGTTATAAATGTTTTAAGGCAATTGGGTTTTAAAACAAATGGGGATATAAACAGCAAGTGGCAAACACTGGCAATTACACAAAACTCTGATAACATTTTCAGGACTGATTTGAGAATGTATTCTTCCCTAAATATGTATGGGGTCATGGTTATGAGAAGAGGAAGGAAGCTTATATACATAAACATTTGCTGTGCAAAATGCTTTTGTACAAGTTCTCTTTTTCATTTTTATCACCACCCTAGGAGGTAGGCATAGGTATACACATTTTTAGAGTTGAGAGTGGAAGGCAGTGAAAGGACAAGTGACTCTTCAAAGGTCACAAATGGTATTAAATAAAGCACGTGGAATTTGAACTCAGGTGTATCTTTTTGAAAGTTACCATTCTTATCAGTTTATCAAGCTGAAGATTCCATATTTAATATGAGAAATTAGATGCGTCATGTTTCCTATAATAGAATACTTTTTATTGTTTTCCCACTTGTCAGCTACATTAAACCATAAAGCTTAATTCATATGCAAAGAAGCCTTTGAAGATGAACAGGCTCACAGACCAATTACTTAAAAGCTCTTATTCCAAGTGACTGATTTGGAAAACTCCAATCAACAATGAAGCTTTGGAGAAATGAGTGTTAAGTATTCTGTACTTCGGAAACAACCAAGCCATAGTTCTTCAAATAAAACTTTCTGCAGAGCCGGTGTAGCTCAGTGGTTGGGTACCTGCTTCGCATGTATGAAAACAAAACAAAACAAAACAAAACAAAACAAAAAAACCTATCAGGCAATGATTCTAGAAATGGCATGCAAGTCACCTGATTTGCTATGAATTACATCTCTAAATTTTGAATACAATTCTGTTCTCAATTTGCCCTCCTGGTCAGGCACCATCCAGGAAGCTGTGCCTCTCACTGTACAGTGCACATAGCCTGGTTTACCAAGCTTGCTTCTGTAATTTCCTTGCCCTTGAGGCAAGTATTCCCCAGTCCCCAGGATCATTCATCAACCAATGGGAATTTCTAAGAACTTCCCTTGAGCAGAGGGAAAAGCAACAGCTACTCTGAAGTGATCAGAGCCTTTCTTTAGAAAGGTGACAGCCAGAGGAAAAATGTTCCTGGTTGCTCATGTGTGTGTGTGTGTGTGTGTGTGTGTTAGGGAAAGTGTAGGCCGATGGGATTATCTTATGTGAGATAGGTCTCACATAAGAGGCTCTTCTATTTAGGAAGGGGTGGTCTTTTTCATCTACATTCTCCCATCCTCCCTGTAACATGTAAATAGACTCAGGAGGCACACAGGCAGCGTTGAGACAGTTTACCCTTCTTCCTGTTGTTAGCCTGCAACACTGACTCCAAATGCTGAATTAGCTCTTAGTGCCAAAGGCAAAATTCCTCTGCCTTGGCAGAATTTCATAATACTATAGACAGCGTGATACTTTTTGCATGGAACAATTATGAGACGGACTGCTTCTTTGCTTAAACACTGATTTAAAAAATATGGAAAGGAACACCTTTTTTTCAAGGTCTTAGTCCCCAGTGGAGGTGCTTCTACTCCTTGGGATGAAAAAAGAAAATATGAGAAATCCTGTGATTATAATCTCAACCTTTTTGGTGTTTGGTTTAGAAAGTTCTTCATATGCTGGCAGATTAACACACACATATAATTCCTTAACAAGCAAAACATACGTGGAGAAATGTGATTTTTTAAAAAAGGGGGCCTGTGTTAAAAAGGTTTCGAGACCACAGGTATGGAGGATCTTTCACATAAGCACACCAGCAGTGGCGATAGTCACAGAGACCTCGTTCTAGTAGGCATCTGGAGGAAGGAAATAGAAGGTGTCTTTACCTGTAAAATCATAGAGCTGCGGCAAAGCATCCAAAATGATGCCAACCAAAGGCAGGTAAAGGGCAGCAATTTTGACCTTCACCTCTGACTTGACACATCGTGGGTCCAGGTCATGAGAACTTAGCAGACTGTGGATGGCACTGACAGCTTTCCTTTGCACTTTGCTGATCCTGTTGACACAATACAGAAAGCTACAGGTTATGGTGAAGGGAGATAGACCAAAATGCTCTTAAACAATAAGGAGGGATTGGAATGCTTCTAAACAATGAGATGAAGATGTGAAAAACCGGCAAAATAGGGTAGAAATGTATAGATTCCAGAGCCAGGCTGATTAGCATGATGTTTTCAAGATTCATCATGTTGTAGTATATCAGTACTTCATTCCTTTTGATTGCCAAATAATATTCCATCGGGTGGCTATACCACATTTTATTTATCCATTCATCAGTTGATGGGCATTTGAATTGTTTCCACCTTTGCTATTCATGTACAAGTTTTTGTGTGGACACGTTTTCATTTCTCGTGGGTATATACCTAAGAGCGGAATTGCTGCATCATATGGTGATTCTATGTTTAACCTTTTGAGGAACTGCCAAACTGTTTTCCAAAGAGACTGTAACATTTAACATTCCCACAAGCAATATATGAGGGTTCCAATTGCTCCATATCTTTGTCAACACTTATTATCTGTCTTTTTTATTATAGTCATCTGTTTTAGTTTGATAGGCTGCTGAAAGCAGATACCACGAAATGGGTTGGCTTAACAATGGGAATTTATTAGCTTACAGTTTAGAGGCTGGAAAGATGTTCAAATCAAGGCATCATCAAGACGATGCTTTCTTTCTGAAGACTGCCTGCTGGATGTCCTTGACTCCTCTGTAACATGGCAAGGCCCATGGCATCTGCCAATCTCTCCCTTCATCTTCTTGCTTTCATCTTCTTGCTTCCATGGCTTTGTCTCTCTCCTGTTCTCATTCTGTTTATAAAAGACTCTAATAAGAGGATTAAGTCCTTTCCTGAATGAGGTGGGCCACACCTTAACTGAAGTAGCCTCATCAAAAGATCCTACTTACAATGGGTGCACAGCCACAGGAATGGGTTAAATTTAAGAACATGCCTTTCTGGGATTACATACAGCTTCAAACCATTGCATCCTTCATCGCATCATTCTAGTGGGTTAAAGTGGAATCTCACTGTGGTTTTGATATTCATTTCCTTGATGGCTTATGATGTTGAGCATCTTTTCAGATACACATTGGCCATTTGTTTATCTTCTTAGGAGAAATGCCTTTCCAGATTCTTTACCCATTTTTAAATTGGGTTGTCCTTTTAGAATTGAGTTATAAGGGCTCTTTATATATTCTAGATACAAGTTCCTTAATAGATATATGATTTCTAAGTATTTTTGCCCATTCTTTGGCTCTTTGACTTTGTTGATATGTGCTATGAAGCACAAAAGTATTAATTTTGATGAAGTCCTATTTTTTTCTTTTTTGCTTGTGCTTTTGGTGTTATATCTAAAAAACCATTGTCTAATTATGAAGTCATGTAGATTACCCTCATGTTTTCATCTCAGAGTGGTACAGTTTTAGCACTTACATTTAGGTCTTTGATCTACTTTGAGTTAATTTTTATTTATGGTGAAAGGTAAGGGTCCAACTTCATTCCTTTGCAGTTGTCCCAGCACCATTTGATGAAGAGATTATTCTTTCCCCATTGAATGGTCTTGGTATTCTTGTCAAAAATGAATTGACCAGGGAGTGGATGTGGCTCAAGCTGTTGAGCACCTGCTTCCTATATGGGAGGTCACGGGTTTGGTTCCTGGTGCCTCCTAAAAACAAAACAAAACAAAACAAAACAAAACAAAACAAAAAACAACAAGCAAAACAGACAAAAAAGGCCAACTCCAGAAAGCTGATATGGCTCAGTGGTTGAGCGCTGGCTTCCCACATACCAGGTCCTGGGTTCAATTCCCGGTACTTCCAAAAAAAAAAAAAAAATCAATTGACCATAGATGTATGGATTTATTTCTGGGCTCAATTCTATTTCATTGATCTATATATCTATGCTTATGCCAGAACAACAGAGTTTGGATTACTATTGCTTTGTAGTAAGTTTTGAAATCAAGAAGTGTAAGTCCTCCAAATTTTGTTCTTTTTTAAGATTGTTTTGGCTATTCTGGGTCCTTTGCAATTCCATATGAATTTTAGAATTAGCTTGTCAATTTCTACAAAGAAATCAGCTGGGATTCTGACAGGGATTGTGTTGAATCTGTAGCTCAGTTTGGGGAGTGCTACCATCTTAACAATGTTAAGTTTTCTGATCTATGAACATGGGATATTTTTACATTTATTTAGACTTAATTTCTTTCAATAATGGTTTGTAGTTTTCAAAGTTTAACTTTTGTACTTTTTTGTTAAATTTATTATTTTGATGCTATTGTGAATGGAATTTCATTTATGAATGGCTCATGACTGCTATATAGAAATAGAATTGATTTTTATGTATTGATCTTGTATCCTGCAAACTTGCTGACCTCATTTATCAGTTGTAATGGTTTTTAGTGGATTCCTTAGGACTTTATATAAGATCATGTCTTTTGTAAATAGAGATAGCTTTACCTCTTCCTTTTCAATATGGATGCCTATTTT
>PVKH010048563.1:0-10187 GCA_004027955.1 Chaetophractus vellerosus | reverse complement strand
CCCCCCCCCCTTTCTCTTGTTCTTGCTGTGTTCATTTTTGTGTTCTTCTGTGTCTGCTTGTCTCCCCCCTCTGCGGTGACCCGCCGAGTCAGCTCACTGTGTGGCGGCCTGCCTGCTTGCGGCGGCTTGCCCTGTTCGCAGGGGCTTGCCCTGCCCGTGGCGGCTTGCCTTCTTAAGGCGGTCTGCCCGCTCGAGGAGGCCCTGGGAACCGAACCCGGGGCCTCCCATGTGGTAAACTGGAGCCCTACCAATTGGGCTATAGCCGGCCCCCCCGGAAAGAAATTCTGATATGTGCTACAACACGGGTGAGTCTTGAAACATTGTACTAAGTAAAATAAGTACAACAGGACAAATACTGTATGGTTCCACTTATTTGAAATATCTAGAAGAAACAAATCCATAGAGACAAAGTAGATTAGAGGTTGACAGAGGTTGGGAGTAGGGGAAAATGGGGAACTATTCCTTAATGGTGCAGAGTTTCCCTTTGCGGTGATAAAGTTTTGCAACTGGGTGGTGCTAATGGCAGCACAACATTGTAAATATAATTAATGCCACTTAACTGTTCACTTAAAAATGGTTAAAATGGCACATTTCATGTTTTATATATGCTATCACAATTTTAAAAAAGCAATGTGTAGAAAGCCAACAGAATGCAGTTACTAAGGAAAAATCATCAAGGAAAAAAGGATCAAATGGAAATAAGAAATCACTTTTCAAAATTAAAAATGTGGTAATTGAATAAAAAGTTCAAGACAAATTCAGAAACTAAGGGCTAGGAAGTTTCCCAGGAAGTAGAACTAAAATAGAAACCAACTCAAATTAAAAGGAAATTATGACTTTCAAAAGCAAAAGATTCAGAGGTTTAACAGGTAAATTTTACTAATCTTTAAGAAACATGATTACCCCCATTCATATATAAACTGTCCAAGGGCATTGGGTTAGCAAACTAAAGCACACGGGTCAAGTCCTGCTGACATTTGTTTTGAAACCAAAGTTTTATTGGAGTAGGGTCACACTCATGAGTTTACATACTGCCTTTGGCTGTTTTAACCACAACAGCAGTGTTGAGTAGCCACCAAAACCTAAAATATTTACTACCTGACCCTTTACAAGAAATGTTTGATGACATTTTTATGAAGCATAGGAAAAGAGTCTTCCAAAATCTTTTTATGAAGAGAGCATAATAATAACAAAACTTGATAAAGAATTCATGGACCTATAAGAAAGAGACAAATATCCTTATATATATTGAGGCCAAAATCTAAAATAAGAACTTAGCTTTATAAAATCCAGCCATACTTTTGATGAATTAATAAGAGATAACCATGAAGAATTCCTGGTAGAACTGTATAAAGATGGTGCAATGTTCATAATCTCCACATAAAAAAAATTATTTTAAAATGTAGAGAGAAATTAAAGGTATAAATAAATGAAGAGAGAACATGTTCATGAATGAAGAACATAATATAACTTATTTATTGATTTAATGCAATCATAATTTAATTCTCAACAGTTTTCTTTAGTGGACTTAGACAAAATAATTCTAAGTTTTCTACAGAAATGTCAAAATAATTTTGAAGAAGGAAAAAAGTGCAAGGTCTTGCTCTACTAGATATCAACACTTATTAAATCAGTTCACTACGGGCAAAATATAGACCAAGAGAATAATGAAATAAATAGATTCAAACATATACGGGTGATTTATGGCAAAGGTGACATACCAGAGCAGTAGGGCAAGAACAGTCTTCTCAATAAATGTGCTGTTATCTGGATATCCATATGGGAATAAGTGAAATGTGTTTTTTTGTTTTGTTTTGTTTTGTTTTTTAAGGTACCTGGGGCCAGGGATTGAACCTGGGACCTTGTATGTGCTCCCTGGTTTTTTATATAGTGTGAAACAGGTATAAAGTTTCAGTTATTTCCAGGAGCAGATGTGGCTCAAGCAGTTGAGCACCCACCTCCCACATGGGAGGTCCTAGGTTTGGTTGCCAGTGCCTCCTAAAGAAGACAAACAATGAGCTGACAACGAGCAGACAAAGAGCAAAAACAAATGAGCAGGGAGTGGATGTGGCTCAAGCAGTTGAGTGTCTGGGTTTGGTTCCCGGTAGCTCCTAAAGAAAAAACAAACAAACAACGAGCAAAAAACAATGAGCAGATTACAAGCAAAAACAACGAATAGACAATGAGTACAAACAATGAACAAAAACAATGAGCAAAATCAACGAGCAAACAGAGGGAGCCATGGGGGGTAGGGATCAGTTCCATGTAAACTGTAAAAATTTTAAGGGGAAAACAATAAATTTTTTTGAACATAATAGAGAATATCTTCCTGGTCTTGAGTTGGGAAACCAATTTTTAAAAAGGACATGCAAAGCACTAACCATAAGAGAAAAGATGTACAAAATTGATTATATTAAATGTTAAGACCTCTGTAAATCACAAGATACCATTAGGAGATGGAGAAAGCAAGCTAACAAGTTGAAGAAGATATGTGCAGTACATTCAAGCCACAAAAGATTCTTATCTAGAATAGGAAAAGGTTCTTTAACAACTCAAAAAAAACAAAACAACAACAATAAAAACAAGGTAATTCAGTAGGAAAATGACCAAAAGGCTTGGACAGGCAAAGAGCAAAATGGGAAATTCACAGATAATAAGCATACAAAAAGGAGTTCAACCTCACTGGGAATCAGAAAAATTCAAATTAAAACTACAACGAGCTAGGACTATACCTTTACCAGAATGGCTGAACATGAAAAAAATAACAACAGCAAATGTTGGTAAGTCTGTGGAAAACCACGTCTGTTGTGAATATAAATGGAAACAAATACTTTAGAAAATGGTCTGGCATTATCTACTAAGGCTGAAAATACACATAATCTATTATGGCATAATTCCACTCCTATGTATATAACTGACAGACCCGTATGTACATGTGCACCAAGAAATATATATAGAATGTTTACAGCAGCATTATTTATAAGAACTAAAAACTGGAAACAACTCAAATTTTCATCAATAATACAATGGGTCAATACATTGTGGCGTAATCATGAAAAGGAAAACCAGCCGGCAATAAAAATGAATAAATTACAATTATATACAACAGCATGGATGAATCATACAATTATAATATTGAACAAATGGGACTCAAGTCTGAAAAAAATACATAAGCTGTATGATTCCATTTATATAAAGTTAAAAAAAAACTAAAGTATACTTTTAGGACTGTACACTTAGGTTATGAAACTATGAATAAATATGGGGTGATTATCCTAAAACTCAGGTATCAGGGAAGGGCTCTGGGCTGCTGGCAATTCCTGTTTCTTAGCCAGAGGAGTGGTTATATTGATATTTACTTAATGATAATTACTAAAGCTATACATTTATATTTTATGCAATTTTGATGTGTCTGTTAAATTCTACATTATAAATGGCAAAAAAATAAACAAGTAGACAGGTAGCTGGATTTGGGATAGTAGGAAGGCAGCAACGTTTATAGCAACATGATGGTGTGAGGAAGAGCTTAAATATGACGGTAGCCAATGAAAAGAAAATGGGCTTTTCTTTCTGCATCTGCTGCCACCATGGCACCTGTGAAAAAGCTTGTAGTGAAGGGGAGGCAAAAAAAAGAAGCATGTTCTGAAGTTCACTCTTGACTGCACCCAACTTGCAGAAGATGGAATCATGGATGCTGACAATTTTGAGCAGTTTCTACAAGAATCGAGGTTAATTGGAAACGCTGGTAATCTCAGTGGAGAGGTCATAACCAGTGAAAGGAGCAAGAGCAAGATTACTGTAACCTCAGAGTTGCCCTTTTCCAAAAGGTGTTTGAAATATCTCACCAAAATATATTTGAAAAATAATCATCTATGTGATTAGTTGTGCACAGTTGATCATAGCAAAGAAAGCTATGAATTACATTACTTCTAGATTAACCAGGGTGAAGAAGAGGAGGGAGATGAGGATTGAAACTCATTGATCATGGAATATATTGTATGAGTTCTTGAATTTAGAAAAAAAAAAAGGAAAATGGGAGAGATGCCCCTGGCTTTAATTCTGAGGCATTTTACAATGGATGAAAAGAGCTTAAAAAGAAAGAAGTGAAAAATGAACCTGTATCAAAATAAAATTTGGCTGGTCTTTGTTCCTTGTTCCTGGTGAGGTATTCTCTATATCCTTTGCATTTCCTGTGATTTTTTCTTCATATTCATGGTGCGCCCTGGACCATACCCAACAGTTCAAACACTGACAACATGACAGGGTGGGGCTAGTCACACTTGTAGTCTTAGAGTGGGAGATGGCCACATTAGAAAGACCATCAATATGATGTGGGAATTGGGGCTTTAAGCCATGTCATGACAGCTTGACCTCTCTGATCTCTTTGAACTCTGGGAGGGAGAGGGACTAGAGATACAGTTCAACCATCAAGGTATTGATTCCATCAATCATGCCTACATAATAAAACTCCATATAAACTCTGGACACTCAAAGCTCCAATGAGCTTCCACAATTTATAAAATGACATCACTGTGCTAGGAGAGTTTTGATTCCAGGTGGAGAGGTCCTGGAAGTTTGTGTTTGAGAGCTCCCCTAGACATTGCCCTATATATCTCTTCTTTTTATATGTATCCTTTTACTATAATAAAGCTATAATCATAAGTATAGTGCTTTCAGTGAATTCTGTGACTCATTCTAGTGAATTGCTGAACCCAAGGGGGTGGTGGGAGCCTCCAAATTTGTAGTCAGTTTATCAGAATATGAGAGGCCTGGCCCCAAACTTGAAAGGCAATCATGTAGAGGTCTGCCCACCTGGCCTAACTTGGGGTAGTTAGAGTCAGAACTGAACTGAATTGAATTGAGTTACTGCAGTATTTACAGAAGTGACAGAAGTCATTTAAGTTTTTAAATACTATGTAGAACCTAAATGTCAAACAGAGTTTTTGAAGGCCAATTAATCTCTGAAAGACTGAATATATAAGCAAATGACTGCATGAAAGCATGTGGAAGTGAAGAATGAGGGTGCAAGTAAAAGGGACAATAATGAAAATAAGTTGCAAAGGAAGTGAGGAGATTTGGCATCCAGAATATAAATAAGATTAATAGATAATTCTCTAAATTGAAATAAAAAGAGAGACCTGATGTGTAATAAATAGCTATAAAGGTTCATCTACACATCTTGGGAAGTTATACTAACTGTCCCGCTAAAGAGATCTTTAAGAAAACCACCTTGAAAAATATTTCAGAGGTGTCGTGGTGGCTTAGAGGGATGAAACCCAGGAAACGTTCTTAAACTTAATCCATTCTTTTGGGTGTGAACCCATTGTAAATAGGACCTTATGATGAGGTTTCTCAGTTAAGGGTGGCCCAACAAAATCAGGATGGGTTTTAATCCTATTACTGGAGTCTGTTATAAGCAGAATGAAATTGAGACACACAGAGAAAAAGAGAGTGAGTGGCCAGGGGCTGGAAGTCAACAGAACCTGGAAGAGAGAGGAGAAGCTAAGAGAGGCAGACATGTGCATTGCTTTGTGATAGAAAAGTCAAGGACCAAAGATGGACAGCAGCCAGCTCCAGAATGCCACAGTCTTCTAGGAGAAAGAATCACCTTGATGACACTTTTATTTTGAACTTCTCCTAGCCTCAAAACCATAAGCCAATAAACTCCCATTGTTTAAGCCAATCTGTTTCATGGTATTCGTTTTGGCAGCAAGGAAACTAAAAAAATTGTCACCCTCAGAAAAAGTGTCATGCGACTTTGCACCATTCACACATGCCTCACTTACTCACCAGAACGTCGTCTTAATATTTCTTCTTCAACAATGCATGACTCTTCTTCCTGCTCCAACTTGAAAATGACATCTGGCTTGATGAGTCGATAGCCTATTTATGAGAAGAAATATGACTTGGATTTTAATATGGGGACAAAGAACCATCGTAGAATTTAGGTTGAGTACAGAGAATTTCAGGGCTTCTGATTAAAGAGGAAGGTTTGGTTTCTAAGGACGCACAATGAAGTTTTCTGCAAAGTACAACAATGTGCTCTGAAGCATATATTATGTGAACAAAGGAAATAAGAATCATTTAATCCCTCAAAACTGTACTCTCACATTTTAGAAATGCAGAATTTGATTTTCACAGAGATTATCCTTACCCACTGTTAATAGGTTTTTGTAGTTCTCCAGCATCACATCCCTGTACAAATTCCTCTGAGCAGGTTTCAATTGTTGCCATTCCTCCTCAGTAAAGTCAATAGCCACATCTTTAAATGTTATTGTTTCCTGTAACAACACATTCCTAATCAATGTAAGAGTGATATCTTTAAGGGTGACATCTTCTCAAAGCATTCAGGAGTCAGAGTTCATAAAAAGCTACATAATAAGTGCCTAATATTTATTTAGTTTAATTTGTACTCTAAGAGAGAATAAGTCATATTAGAATATTTTCTCTAAGTTTATTCATTGCTTCAGCCAATTTATATGTTCATCATCTGCTGTATGTGAAGGAGGAGATCTTATACTGGGGAATGATGGTATGGAATTGATGGCCATATGAGTCACTGGCAGCAGGTATATGGCAAAAGGTGTTGGAGGCAGAAAAAAGTAGGGAGATAAAGAGTCAAATTTTATACAAAGTTTGTGTAATAAAACCAATTGTGGTAGTCTGAGACTGCACATATACCAGAAAAACATGTTCTTAAAGCTGGCCCATTCTTGTGGGTGTGAACCTGCTGTGGGTGGGAACTTTTGATTAGGTTACTTTAGTTAAGGGTCTTTTGATTAGGTTACTTCAATTAAGGCATTGCCCAGGATGGGTCTTAATACCTTTACTAGAGTCCTTTATAAACAGGATGAATATGGAGAGAAAGGAAGAGAAAGCCACAGAAGCAGGAAGCTCAAGTCAAGGAAGCCTGGAGGAGAAGGGAAAGCCCAGCAGATGCTGCCATGTGCTTTGCCATATGACAGAGGAGACCAGGATGGCCGGCAGCCAGTCTTTGGGGGAGAAAGCATCACTGAAGATGTCGTGATTGGGCATTTTCACAGACTCAGAAATGTAAGCTTGGAAGCCAATAAATCCCCACTGTAAAAGCCAACCCATTTCTGGTATATTGTATTTCAGCAGCCTAGCAAACAAAAACACCAGGTAAAGATATCCAGCAGACTTTGGATATGTTAAGTGGGAGCTCAATTAGGTACCAGAATGGAAATGAGTAACTGATAATCATTCATCTATAACTAATAGCTGAAGCCACCGTAATGGGATGTGTTAACTCACTGAAGCTACGCAAAGTGGGAAGAGAAGGGAGGTCAACAGAATTATAGGGACAACTATCACTTAAGAAACAGGCAATGAAAAGTATTCATCAGGGGGAAATTCTTTTTAAGTAGTCAGAGGATTTTAATTAACATCATGAAAAACATATGAAGAAGCCAAGAATAAAATTTTAGATTTCTAAAAAGAAGTGTGTCATGAAGAACAAATTTTAACTTCCTCTAAAAACAAATAAATGAACAACAAACCAATAAACAAACCAAAAATAAATAAATTACAAAGGGACGTAGAAATAAGGGGGAAAAATCGTGTGTAAGGGAAAGAAGAAAGTAAGGTAATCAGAGAAATCATACCTTGAGGACTTCCTTGCATAATCAATAGAAACAGAAGGAGATAAAAGAAAAAGTCATAAGGACTGTTGCTGAGAAAGAAATGAGGCAAACATTAATTGAACACTTAGTACAAGTCTTGCTCTCAGCAGCTTACAACATTCACAAAAACTACCATCTGAGGATTTAGCCTCATTTTGAGGTGAGAAAACCAAGGAACTGACAGTTTTAGTAATTTACTCAAGGTTACACAGCTTGTAGGTGATGGAGCCAGGATTGAAAGCCACATATTTTTATCTCTAATGTCTGATCTCTTGACCTGTAGACTATCAGAAGTAGCTACTGGGGACACACAGACAAAAGATTTACTGTTTGTTCATTTTCTCCCCAGGATGTGGAGAACAAAGTAATAAAAAAGAACTATTCAAAAGATGGTAGAGTGCAGAGATCCAGGATGCATCCACCAGAACACCTATTAAACAGGCTGGAACTGTCTGAAACAACTATTTTGAAACTCCAGAGGCCAGAAGAACACTGTACAGGATCCAGGGAAAAGCAGGAGGAAGAGGCTGATAAGTTATGGTAAAGAACTGTAAATTGCTCTCTGCCTGGTGGTTGGTAGTGCCCTTCCCCCTTCTCAGTCCAATCCGTGGCTAACTGCTCATGACAAAAAGGGATGCAAAAATTCTCTTCCCCAACACCAGGCTTGGGCATGGTGAATCACTGGTCATGGCTTTTTTTTTTTTTTTTTAACTTAAAGATTCATTTGATTTATTTTTCCCTATCCCCTTGTTGCCTACATTCGCTGTGTCTGTCTGTTGTGTGCTGGTCCTCCTTTCTTAGGAGGTACTGGGAACCAAACCTGAGACCTCCCATGTGGGAGGGAGGTGCCTAATTGCTTGAGCTACCTCCGTTCCTTGCCTCATTGTGTCTCTCATTACGTTTTCCTCCATGTGTCTCTTGTTGCGTCATCTTGTTGAGTCAGCTCACCATGCCAGCCCATCGTGCCAACTCGCTGTCTTGCTTGTCTTCTTTAGGAGGCACCGGCACCCAAACCCGGACCTTCCATGTGGTAGGCAAGAGCTTAATCACTTGAGTCACATCCGCTTCCCTGATCATGGCTTTTGATTAGCTGGGTCCCAGCTCTGAGGGCAGCTATTGTTTCAACCTGCTCTGGACAAAGTCAGTGGGAGACATTGTTTCAACACTCCCTGGACAGGAAAGGAGGCTGTGGAGATTTAAAGATGCAGCACCTCCTCAGGGCTGTGGGAGATAGTTACCTCAAAGGCTGCATTTGCCAGGTAGGCCAGGAAAGCCCAGATTTGGGAAGCCATCAGAAGCTTTTGTTGTCCTTCCTGATCCCTCCCCAGGAAACTTTGGAGTTGGTCTGCATGCCCTTACTTGGCTGGGAAATACTGACTTGGGAAAGTCCTCTCCAGGGTCATCCTTCTCCCAGAACTTGCCTTCCCATAGAGGCAGACAGGTTGTGACAAGGGCCTACCAACTTCAAACACCCGGGAGAGGTCGGGCTGTCTCCTGGAAAACAGAGGGGACAACCAAAATCCTGTTACCAGGAAAGCACAAAAACAACTAACAAGGAAAACCCCAACACAAGACAATAATCTAGGGACTGAATAACATAGTGAACGCAGAGGTGTGTGAGAATTATGGTTAATAGTACAAATACAAGAATGCCCTTCTATGAACTAGAACAAATGTACATCACTATTGCAAGTGGGTAAGAATGTGGAGAAGCATGGGAAAAATACAATTAATGTAACCTACGGACTATATTAACAGCAATACTGTAATATTCTTGAATCAATGCCAAAGATGTACTCTAGTAATAATAGGGAGGTATTGAAAAAATATACCAAATGTACACTATAGACCATCATTAGTGGTAAGAGTCTGATATTATCTCATAATCTGTAACAAATGTTCCAAAACAATGTAGTGTGTTGGTGAAAAGGTGTGATGTAGGAATTCCACACATGTGCATAACTGTGTTGTAAGCTCACAACCTCTCTAATAAAAATATATTTTTAAAAAATCAGCACAAGACAGAGGCCCAGGAAGACAAGGAAAACCACGTATACTGCATGTGCCTTGGGCAGACCTTCCTGATAGGAGGGCTGAAGCTCAAGAAAATCTCTCTCTAATCACCAGCTGGTTACAAAACCAAGAAACAGAAGTCCCAGAGACTAACATTAGTCAACATATAAAAATATTGAAAGGTACAGTGTGCAACAAAACAGTACAAAACAAATTTACAAAAAGGAAATGAGGACATAGCCTAAGAAAATACAGAAAACACTAATGAAGAAGACAAATATGTGGGCATACCAAACAAAGCTTTAAAAAAACTTCTAAAATGCTCAAGGAGATTGTGATGGCTAGGCTAATGTGTCAACTCCGCCAGGTAATTGTGCCCAGCTGTTGGGTCCAGCAAGCCTGGGGCTAATTGCATCTGCATCAATCAGCAAGATTGGATGAAGAATGGATGACGCTGTTATCCATTCAGTTGACTGCTTATAAAAGGGAACTGATTTCAACATTCGGAGAGAATTTCCCAGCTCGTCGTTT
>PVKH010048562.1:0-10182 GCA_004027955.1 Chaetophractus vellerosus | reverse complement strand
CGACCTGCCCTGCCCGTGGCGGCTTTTGCCTGTCCGTGGCAGCTTTTTGCCCTGCCCACGGCGGCTCCGGCCCGCCCATGGCAGCTTGCCATTCTCAAGGCGGTCTGCCCGCTAGGAGAGGTCCCCGGGAACCGAACCCAGGGCCTCCCATGTGGTCTCCCAGCGAGCTCTTTATCCACTGAGCTATCTAGCCGGGCCCTCCCCTTTGTTTTAAACAAAACAATTTAGTTGATACATATTAATAAAGCATACAGTTCATCCAAAGTGTATAATCAGTGGTATTTGATATAATCACATTATTGTGCATTTATCACTTCAGTCATTGTTAGAGCATTTTCATTATTTCAATGATAATGATAATAAAAAATAGACAAGCAAGAAAATCCTTCACTTCTCAATCTCTCTGTGCTTCCCCTGCTGTACATAGCTGCTATTTCTGGCTATACTTGCACAATTATTTATTTATTAAGCAGTTTTATTGAAATATAGTCACATACCGTGTAATCTATCCAAAGTGTATAATCATTGGCTTTCAGTTTAATCACAGTGTTGTGCATTCATCACCACAAAAACGTTTAGAACAATTTCGGTACTCCAAAAAGAAAAAGTCCATACCCCTCAGCAGTCACCTGGCAATACCTCTATCCTCCCCAGCCCTACATAATCACTAATCTAATTCCATCTTTATAAATTGATTTATATTTTATGTGACTGGAATCATACAATTTGTAGCACTTCGTGTCTGGTTTCTTTCACTTAGCATAATGTGTTTTTTTCCCCCCCTGGTATTAACATCTTGTAACTTTGATATATATTTGTTCAATTTCTAAGAAAACCAGTCTTATATATACAATATTACACATATTCATATTTCATGAGGTTTTACTATGCTATACAGTCCCATGTTACATTTTTTAGCTTTTCTAGTAATATATATGACCTTAGCCTTTTCATTTCAACCACTGTCATACTCATAAAATAGCACTGCTAGTTACAAACACTATGTTGGGCTTTCACCTTTTCTATTCATTTCCAAAGATTAATGAACAACCTTTTTACCAATTCTGCACAGATTAACCCTCAGCTTCCCATTTTCTAACCCATATTCTAGTAATTAACTATGAGTTTACACAGTATATTTGTTCATAATAGTGCAGTCATACAGTATTTGTCCTTTTGTGTCTGGCTTGCTATCACTTAGGATGTACGGACCATTTATTGCTGCCTTTTCTGATCATTCATTTCTAGACCTTTTGCCACACTTAAACTCTTACCTGACCACGTTTCTAAGTACATTTGTGTAATAGGAGTTTGATAAATGTCTAACACTTGAAGACTTAATCACTTTCAAAACTGCTTTATTTGAGGATTAAAAGTCTACCAAGAGCTACCTCCCTTTGAACTGCCGTGGCGGGTGGGCTCACAGGCTCCTGCGCTGCTCAGAGCAGGCTCCGCCATCTCCATGGCCACGGCTGTGAGTCGACCTTGCGCCGGCGGGTCGTGGGACATCCTGTGGCGCGTTTTAGGCTGGAGGATAGTTGCAAGTATTGTTCGGTCAGTGCTGCTTCTACCCATCTGTACCACAATATTGATAATCTTCAGCAGCATTAATTTATTTCATCCTGTAAAGTGGCTGTCAGCTTTATTGAGATTGTCTTTTTAAGAGAGAGAAATGTTCCTGTCAACTATTTAAAAATTGTGGCTAGAAAATGATGTTCATCCCTTTAAGAAATATGTCTAAAATTAAGAATGCTTCATCTCCTTACTGTGAGAGATGGTAGAGAGATTAGAGGGAAAAGGAGGATAGAGTTAAAGAGTAGGGTAGATAGAATTGAGCACAAGATTGATAAAGATGAAATGATTGAAGCAGGCTAAAGTGTTTCTCAAAATCCTTGGAATTTTAAGTAATTTAAGTAATTTTAAAAATTACTAAATACAATAAAATATAACTTACTTCTTTATGTTATTAATAATAGCTACAGATTATTGTCCATCTATTGTGTGCCAGGCACCATGCTAAAGCACCTTAAGTATATTATTTCTTATCCTCCCTGCAGCCTTGTATAATAAAGATGTGTTATTCCCTTCTTTTAAATGAGGAAACTGAGGCTTAGATAGGTTAAATTATCTGGGCAGAGATACACAACGAGTGAATAATTAATCTAGGATTTGAACATTAGTTTCTAACTTGAAAGCCTGAGTTCTCCCACCACCATAAATAAATAAAAATTAAAAGAGGTGAATGCTGCTAAAAAAAAAAAAAAAGTCTACCAAGAGGGGAGTGGAGGTAGCTCAGTGGTTGAGTGCCTGCTTCCCACATACAAGGTCCCGGGTTCAGTCCCTGGTACCTCCTTAAAAAAAAAAAAAAATTCTGTCATGATCCCTAAAGTTTTGCTGACTAGTTGTTAAAAGGATGTGCATGTGGGCTTAAATTCTAGATTCTGTAACCCTCCCTTCCCCCACCTTCTCATGACCTCCTCTGGCTCACTGTGCACCATGCTTAGCAGTTTCTCCTCAGTGGAACTGAGCTACATATATATTCTAAATTATCTCATCCAATGTTATTTAAACTTGTAATCAATATAAAAATTATTAGTGATATATTTTACAATATTTCTTTTGGTCTAAGTCTTTGAAATTTGATGTGTATTTTATACTTATGGCACATTGTAATTTAGCCACATTTCAAGTGCTTGCTAATAGATACTAGACCAATGCAACTTTAGAGAAATGTGAAATAAGAGTTGTTTCTTCTCTCTTCTCTTGTGTAAATAATTTCAAAAAATGCTCTTTATGAGGTGGAATTTGGAAATTGGTTCTCAGCACATTCCCTGAACCAGCACACTCCTTCAAATAAAACACTGGTTTTATACTTTTAAGTAGCCAAAAAAATCAAGAAATGGTATTATGTGTGTATGTTCTCAGCTTGGGTGATTATTTGGGAGAAAGATTCCTACTAGGGTTAATACACATGCTATTTTATGCTTTCTCGTTGATTTTTTAATTGGAGTACTTAGTCCTCTTATTGTGGTGTTGAGCTCTGGATTACTTGGGTTCTGAGTGGTACTGAGAGAAAAGAAATAGTCTAGGTTCTTAACTACATTTGCAGTCACTGTTAAGATGTACTATTAAGATGTAAGAACCTAGACTTGTATAGTCCAATAGGACTTACAGACCAGTGCTTATCGAACCTTAGGATGCAATAGATTCACATGGAGAGTTTCTTGATACATAGATGGCTAGACCTCACTCCTAGAATTCTGATTCAGTAGGTTTAGGATGGGGTCTGAGAATCTGTATTTTTAACAGATTTCCAAGTTGATGCTGATGCTGCTTATCTGTTGACCTCACTCAGATATACTTTGTAGGAAACTTTATTTCATGTTATCCTCAGCAAAATAAACAGTAGAGTTAGTCCAGAATGGAGAGCTAATCCCAGCGTGGTAGCTGCATAAAAGACTTAAATAGCATTTGGTCTATCCAGATTGAAATAGGAAGTCAGAATGCTTCAAGAATAATTAATATTGTACATATCGCATGGTCAAGAACCGGAAACGGAATTACTTGTACCTGTGTTTCTCCCAATTAACAGAAAAAAAGAAAGGAAGTTAAGAACTCTGGAAAAGATTTAAAAAGCTGCCTGAGAAAATCATCATCTAATGTGAAGGGAATTAAAATGAGAAGTCTATAGAGGATAAGAAACAGTGCTTTTTGAAACAAACCAATTTAATTTCCCCAGGAATCTCTTCCCCCTCCAATTGATGTAAAACTTTTCTAGGGTGTTAGGCTTAGGAATTGTCTTTTTCCTTTTTATACCTTTTGAGAATGACCTTAAACCTAGGCTTACATTTCAAACTGTGCTTCTTAAGGGGGAAAAAAAAGGTATTTTTTAGACATCAGTGTATCAGTTGGTTTTTGAGACACTTTGCCTAAGTATTATAACTTAGAAAATTACACTAAGAAACATAGAGTTAGTTAATAAAGAACAATATCAACCTCTAAGTGTGTGTCTTAAATTTTTTTCTTCTCTTTTTTTAAGAGGAGCCCTTTCGGTTCTCTTATTTTGAAGAACTGTTTGTCTGAAGTTTAGCAATTCAATTTAAGTAAAGTTCAATACTTTTTTAAATTTAAAAGGTGTTAACAATTGAATGATGGAATTGAGATTTTTAAACTTATCTAATTTTCCAAATTCTTACCATGACCATGTAGTAATTATTTAACCAGAGAAAAAGTTGTTTTTACATAAATAATTTAAAAATTGGGGAAGCAGATGTGGCTCAAGTGGTTGGGCTCTCTTTTACCATATGGGAGGCCCCAGGTTCAATTCCTGGGACCTCCTGGTGAAGGCAAGCTGGCCGGTGGTGCAGCATGGTGAGCTGATGCAGCAAAATAATGCAACAAAGGGAGATAAGCAGACGCAGAGAAAGGCACAGCAAATGGACACAGCCAGCCAAGCGTGGGGTTGAGCATAAATAGATAAAAATTTTTTACAGGAAGGTGTACTAGTTTCCTAGAGCTGCTGTTCACATATTATCACAAACTGGATAGTTAAATTTTTTTTTTTTTAATTTTCTCATAATTCTGTAGGCTAGAATTCTGAAATCAAGGTGTAAGAGTGGTTGATTCTTTCTGGAAGCTCTGAAATCCATTTCATGCCTTTTCTAGCTTCTGGAGGGTGCTGGCAATTCTTGGTGTTCCTTAGTTTGTTTGTAGATGCACCACTTCAGTCTCTGCCCCTACCTTCTCATGGCCTTTTCTTTTGTGTGTCTTTCTGTGTCAAATCTCCCTCTCCTTTTTCTTATATGGACACTAGTCTTTGGATTTAGGGCCCATCCTAAATCCAGGATGATCTCATCCCAAGACCTTTAATTTAATTAGTTCTGCAGAGTCCCTATTTCCAAATAAGGTGACATTCACAGAACTGAAGGTTAGGACTTGGGACATTCTTTTTGGGTGACACTGTTCAACCCATTACAAGAAGTAAAGCAAATACCATATTTCTTATTGACTTAATGATACTTACTATGCATAAAGGTTAGGAACATATATCTGATTTCTTATTCAGTCTGTTGACATTGGTAAAGAACTATTAGGGGGAACCAGCTGTGGCTCAATTGGTAGAGCCCTGGTTTACCACACGGGGCCCTCGAGAAGGCAAGCCGCCGCGGCAAGGCAAGCCACTGCGCGGTGAGCTGACTCGGCGGGATGCTGCAGCAGGGGGAAACAAGCAGACACAGAACACAAAAGCAAAAATGAACACAGCAAGAACAAGCAGCAAGGGGGGATATATAAAGAAATAAATAAAAATAAATCTTAAAAAAAAAAAAAAACTATTAGGAAGTTCCTTAACTCTTACCCCCCTAATTTTACATTTGATACTTTTCTAACTGTTTTGGATATAAACATCTGATTATTTGTATTTGTTTGTTCATTTCTGGAGGGAGGGGTAGATGCTCCCAGTTAGGATTTAGATTGAAAAGTTTTGACTCCTTATTTCTGCAGACTTAATAGCCATTTAGTTACTTTTGGAAAATTGAGTGTTACAAATGGTTTCTAAGAAAAAGCAATCAAAAGAGGTAAAATAAAATATGAGGTAGGATATAATGGTAATGACCAGATTTTTGAAATTTTGTTTTTGTTTTTAAGCAAGCAATATTACAGTTATAAAACATATTGTGAAACAGGACATCAGAAAAAATGAAGACTGTGATCAAACTTTGACACCAAATTACTGAAATTAAGGAAGCCATCAACTCTACAGACATGAGACAAATATAGAAATCCCAAGGCTCAGACAGAAGAGGGCAAGACTACAGAAGAAAGTGAAATATAGATAGCAGAGCTAAGGAAAAAAACGAAAAGGCAAATCAGGAAAAGTATTTTCTGTGGGAAAAAGAAGTGAGACGAAAGGTATAAAGATGCTGTTTTTTTTCCCCAATAAAAATTCTAGAATGATTTAATGCCTTAAAAGTATGTGAATGTATAATATGATTTAAAAGTAAACATCAAACAAGGTTAAAAAAAAGTTATATTTAACTCTGCAGCAGTGGTTCTTAAAGGTTGGTTCAAGAACTGGAAGCCCTCAAGACTTTTCAGGGTCCTCAAGGTTAAACCTTCTTTTATTATAATACTAAGACTTTTTTTTTTTTTCCCCTCACTCTCATCCTCTCACCAGTATACAGTTGAGTTTTTCAACTGTTATCGTGATATCTGTTATCACAGCAGATTGAATGTAGAAGCAGATATGAAAATCTAGCTGACTTCAATTAAATCAGCCATTAAAAAGATTTGCAAAAATATAAAACAATGTGCCTCTTATTAATAATTTTTTTTGTTTTGTTTTGGAAAACCATTATTTTTTCCTTAAAATGTTGTGTTAGGGGAGCAGATCTAGCTCAGTAGTTGAGTGCCTGCTTTCCATGTACAAGGTCCTAGGTTTGATCCCTCTCCCTGCTCACAAAGCGTCCAGTGGCCACTGGCTCCACACAATTTTGTAATTTCTTCCATTGTGTGAATCACAACAAGTCTATAACAGGACACCAGCAAGTCCACTCTAGTCCATAGCTTTTCCCCCAATCCCGAGGAGTCTGGGATGGTGATGTCCCCTCCACCACCAAGTGAGACGGGGCTTATATCCCGTGGATGCAATGGAAGAGATTATCCTGCCTGCAGCTGCAGACTCTCTCCGTTCCCCAGGATAGCCTTTGTCCATCATCATCTTTCCACTAGGTGTCCATTAAGTTGTAGAGTAGGAGTTGCAGGTCCACCGAGCCTCTGGACCCAGCTGGCACATGGACAGCCCGTAGTCCCCGGTCTCTGGAAGTACACCTAAAACTCTGGCATTACATATAGGTTTGAATAGAAGAGAGACAGATGGACCATGTGCAGTGAAGGCATATTTTGGTCAGACTCTGTCACTCTCAGGAGCAAGGATTCCAAATTAGGGCTCACTGGTAAGGCACCAAACTCTGGGGCTGTCTGCCCTGATATAGGACCTGGATGTTTCCAAAGCCCTCGGGAGGCCCTCTGTTTGGGATGATATCCATATTGGAAGCCTAGGAGGTCCTACCGGAATCTGTATAAGTGTTACCTCTGGGTTGACCACCTGACTCACTTTGAAGTCTCTTAGCCCTATGAGCTCATTTGTTTTTACCATTTCCCCCATTTATTTGAAGTCTTTTTCCAGTTGTACTGCCTGTTGGCATTTGTTAGTAATCCCTCGTTGCCAGGGAGGCTCATCCCCGGGAGTCATGTCCCACGCTGGGAGGAAGGTAATGCATTCATATGCTGAGTTTGGCTTTGAGAGAGGCCACATTTGAGCAACAAGGAGGTTCGCAAGAGGCAACTCTTAGTCAACCCATAATTTCAAGAGAAAATACTCATAAGGCGAGTCATCAATAACAAGGGCTCATCAATGGATCATCCTCCTTTGCCAGACACTGCCCCTGCACTTGGGGGGCTGTTGCTGCTCTCTTGGAGAATATGGCAGAGCTCTCCAAGATGGGAATTCAGTGTTCTCCCATTTATTGAAATTCTTCACCCTGTGACCATGCCCCGTGAGCATTTGAACAATTATACATACCTTTTTATGGATGTTCAGGTGGACTTCCTCCCATGCACCCCCAACCCTGACACCCACCACCAATGATCCTCCCCCATGTCGCTGTTGCGACCCTTCTGTGATCCATAGCCTCTTCAAAGGTAAAGCTATAACGATAGCCAATTGCAATGAATAAGAAAATGAAATAATAATGATATTTAAATGTAAATGTTAACATATGAGAACTTAAAAATAAAAAATAAAAAAATTTTTAAATAGAAAAAATAAAATATTTTTAAAGGATTGGGTTCAAAAATGTGAAAAAATAATAGTATATATATATAAAAAAAAATCTGGAACACTTCATGAATTTGTGTGTGATCATTGCTCAGCGGCCATGCTAATCTTCTCTGTATCGTTCCAATTTTAGTATATGTGCTGCCGAAGCGAGCACTATGTGGTATTTTAAAAATGAATTCTATCTTTATAATTTCCTAGTTTTAATTTCTAATACAGTAAGTATCAATAGATAATAACCCATGTCAACAAAAGCTCTCCGGAGTCTTCACTGATTTTTGAGGCTTTAAGACCAAAAATCTTAAATTACTGTTCTACAGTAATTGGCTTGCCTACTTTCCTTTGTGTCCACGGTGTAAGTCATTGGTTATCCAAACTTAAGTTTGCATCATAGCCCCCTGGAAGACTTGTTAAAACACATATTGCTGGGCCTAGCCTCCAGAGTTTCCAGTTCAATAGGACCTGAGAATTTGTATTTCTAACAAGTACCTGGGTATTTTAGTTTGCCTAAGGCTGCCAATGTGAAATACTAGAAATGGGTTGGGGTTGGTTTGTTTGTTTTAAGACTTATTTTATTTCCCCACCCCCTCATTTTTCATTTGCTGTGTCTGTTTGTCTTCCTTGTTTCTTTAGGAGGCACCGGGACCCAAACCTGGGACCTCGGATGTGGGAGGGAGGTGCCTAATTGCTTAAGCTGCCTCTGCCTCTGTTCCCTGCTTTGTTGTGTCTCTTGTTATGTTTTTCCTCCTGTGTCTCTTGTTGCATCATCTTGCTGTCCTGTTCGTTCACTTTAGGAGGCACTGGGAACCTCTGCTTCCTGCTTTGTTGTGTCTCTTATTATGTTTTTTCCTTGTGTCTCTTGTTGTGTCATCTTGTTGCATCACCTTGCCGCACCTGCCCATTGCACCAGCTCTCTGTCTTCTTTAGGAGGCACCGGGAACTGAACCACGACCTCCCATGTGGTAGGCGGGAGCCCAGTAGCTTGAGCCACACCTGCTTCCCTGGGTTGGCTTTTATAAAGGGAATTTATTAGGGTAAAAGCGTACAGTTCCAAAGTTGTGACAATGACCAAATCAAGGTATCATCAGGGATGCTTGCTCATCAGAGGGGTCAGCTTCTGGATCCTGGATTACTGCCATGTAGCAAGGCAAAATAGTTGCTCTCCACCTGGGTCTCTTCCTTCTCCTCCAGGCTGCTTTCAACTGTAGGGAGTCAAAGCACATAGCAGGGCTTGTCTCTTTAGCTTTGAACTGCTCCATGGGCCTAGCCTCTAGGGGTTTCTCTTGGCCTCTATTTCTGCCTCTCGGGCTTCTTTGTCTTTCTGGGACTGCAGGTGATCCTGGAGGCCTTTCTCAATTGGCAGGGTAAAAATAGCAGTTCTCTTTGTCTGTGTATGTCTCTGCTTTCAGTTCTCAATTTATATAAGACCCTAGCAAGAAGGTGGAGACCCAACTTGTGTCAGGCCTTACTGACAGTCCAATTAAAGGCCCTAAAGCAGTCTAATCAGAAGTGATGTAATCAATGTCCCTTAACTGAATTTAATGTCGTCAAAGGGTCCACAGGAATGGATTAGTTCAAAGAACATAATCTTTTCCAGGATTCACAAAACTTTAAACTGTCTCACTGGGTGATGCTCAGGCTGTTCACCTGGGAACATTTTGAAAACTACTCGTATAAAGAAATACTGCTTTACTCCATGGAGAGAAATAAGGGAGAAAACCAAAGTTTTGAGTACCTACTATATTTATTTATTTTATGTTCACTATATTGTAGGGAAGGTAGACTTTCTCCCCTTTTTGTCCTATCTGAGGAAACTGGCTTAGAGGTTAAGTAATTTGCTCATGGACTCATACCAGGAACATTACAGCTTCAAATTCAGGTTCAAGTCTCTGATCTCAAGACCTGTGCTCTTTATACAATCTCCTTGGTTTTATATATATATAAAATATATTATATTATATAAATATATATATTAATAATGGCTTTATTGAGATTTTAAAGTGTGCAATTCAGTAGTTTCTAGTATATTCAAAGTTGTGCAACGATGACCACAGTCAATTTTAGAACATTTCTATCACTCCCAAAACAAGGCCCAGGGGCCGGCTGTAGCTCAGTTGGTAGGGCGCCGGTTTACCACATGGGAGGCCTCAACCCGGGGCCTCCTCGAGTGGGCAGACCACCTTGAGAAGGCAAGCCGCTGCGGGCAGGGCAAACTGCCCACAAGCAAGGCAAGGCTGCCGCGTGGTGAGCTGACTCGGCGGGTTGCCGCAATGGGGGCAGACAAGCAGACACAGAAAAATACAAAGGGCCCGGCTAGATAGCTCAGTGGATAAAGAGCTCGCCGG
>PVKH010048561.1:0-10189 GCA_004027955.1 Chaetophractus vellerosus | reverse complement strand
AACAACTATACCAATGAACCGAGAGAGTCTCCAACTGCAAGCAAGAGAGTCCCATACATCAGCCATATGGGATCAAAGCCCCCTATCAATTTAAGGTGGAGGGGGCATCATCATCCCAGAATCCTCAGGACTGGGGAATAAAATATGGACTGGAGTAGACTTACTGGTATTCTATGATAGAATTATTGTTATTCTAGCAATGGAAAAAATTATATCATTGATGTGGAGACAGTGGCCACTGGAGGTGCTGAAGGCAGGGAGAGGGAAAAAGAGATGCAATATGGGGGCACTTTAGAGACTTGGAATTGTCCTGAATGGCATTGCAACAACAGATACAGACCATTATTTATCCTGCCATAACCTCCAGAATTGAGTGGGAGAGACTTTGAAAATGTAAACTATAACCCATGCTTAGTGGCAATGCTGTAAATGTGTTCATCAATTGCAATGAATGTACCACACTAATGAAAGAAGTTGTTAATGTGAGGAAAAGTGGGAGGTGTGGGGAGTGGGGCATATGTGAATCCCTTATATTTTTTTAAATAACATTTTATGTAATCTAAATATATTTTAGAAAAAATAAAAACTATGTTTTAAAAAATTGTATAGGAAAAAAAAGATTATGACAGAAAATTTTTTAAAAAGATGCAAAAATCCTCTGAAAAATAATTGCTTATTAAATCCAACAGCACATTAAAAGAATCATGATCAAGTGGATTTTATCCCAGGTATGCAAGGATGGTCAACATGAGAAAATCAATCAATGTAAGAGATCACCACGGTGGCAGTTTGAGATTATTTATGAACCCCCCAATAAAAAGATTACATCTGTAAAATAATCTATTCCTCTGGGTGGGATATCATTTGATTATATTAAATTCAGTTGAGGGGACTTTGATTAGATTACCTGTTAAGATTGCTTTGAGGGATTTTTGATTTGGCAACATCAGTAAGGACTGACTCAGGTTGAGTCCCTGCACCCTTGGTGGGTCTGACATAAACAGACACTCACACAGACAGATGGACATGAAGACAGAGCTCTGTCATTTTTGATCCTGTCATATGACAGAAAGCAGAACACTCAAACAACTAATGCCCTGGGTAGAGATAAGACATTTTTCCTGATAGCGTACAGCTGACTTTGGGAAGAGAGCCAAGACTGATGTAATAAATCTTGAGAGATAAGCCCTATGGCAGCCTGCCACTGAAATTGGAAAGAAGCAGAGCAGCTGAGCATGAGAGAGGAAGAACAGAGAGGAAGACTGAAACCTCGCAGAGATCACTGCCATCTTGCTTCAACATGTGGCAGCTGACTTTGGTGAGAAGGTACCTCTTATAGTCCCTTGAGTTGGATTTTCCATGGCCTTGGGATAGTAAGCTTTTACCCCAAATAAATACCTTTTATAAAAGCCAACAAATTTCTGGTACTTTTCTTTGGCAACCCTTTGGTAGAATGTAATAGTCAGCCTAAGGGCTGCTGATGCAAGGTACCTGACATCTGTTGGCTTTTATAAAGAGTATTTATTTGGGGTAAAAGCTTACAGTTACAAATCCCTAAAGAGTCCATCTCAAGGCTGTTTTCTCACCAAAGTCATCTGCCATGTGTTGAAACATGACAGCCAGCAATCTCTTCAAGGGTTAAGCCTTCCTCTTTGGGCTTCCTTTCTCTCAGCTGCAGGCTGGCATAGGGCTTGCCTCTCAGGGCTTCCTCTTCCTCCTAATGCTCCATGGCCAAGCTTCTTCCCAATCTCAGCTATAGGCTATCAGGCAAATGGCTCATCCTCTTCCTAGGGCTTTAGCTGTTTGAGCCTTCTCCTTCCTGTCACACGGCAGTACTGAAATGACCAAGTTCTCTCCTCTTCTGTGTCTATGGAGATCTCTCTCTTCCTGTATATCTTCTTTAATGAGTATCTGTTTATATCAGTCCACCAAGGTGGTCTAATCCAAGCCCTAATCTTTTATGAAGTAAACTTAAAATGTTTACATTTAATACAATCAAATGGTGTCACACTGAGAGGAACAGACCAGTTTAAAAACATAATCCTTCTCTGTTTTGGGGTTCATAAATAATCTCAAACTGCCACACAGACTAATACAGAAATTGGTACCAGGAGTGTGGAGTTGTGCTGGTTGCAATTACCAAAAATGCTGGAATGGTTTTATAAATAGGTAAGGGGTATTTTGTATGGGAATTGTGAGATGCTTTATTTATGGAAAAGGCCTAGATTGCTTTGCAGAGACTTTTGGTAGGAATATGGAACCTAAATTTATTTCTGATAAGGACTTCGAAGGAAATGAAGAAACTATATTGGAAACTGGAGGAAAGTCAATCTGTGTTTTAAAGTTGCAGAGACTTTAGCAAGATTGATTCCTGATGTTATATAGAAGGCAGAATTTGAAAATGATGAGCTTGGACATTTAGCTGAGATTTCCAAACTAAATGTGGAGAATTTGGCTTGTCTTCTCCTTGGACCCTATAACAAAATGTGAGAGGAAAGAGATAAATTGAGAACTGAATTATTGGGCATGAAGAAACCAGAGACTAATTTAAGAAATTTCAAGCTTCCAGAAAACAAGCCCCTAGAAGATAGTGCCACATTTGAGGAATTAACTAAACTTGGAACTTGTAAGTCAGGATTGAAAATACACTTATCCAGGAAAGACTTGTGGAAAGTCTTACTGTCTGATGGCTTGGAACCCTGATTCCTGCATTCTAAACCAACAAGCTTTTTTGAAAGATCTGTATGAATGAAACCACTGTCAGCCTTGAATAAGAGGGACAGGGAGGGAGAGATGGACAGAAAAACAGTTTTAAGAGGAAAACCTTGGAAGCTGAGGTCTGGAATTAAGCCATCTCTTTGGCCAAGAGAGTGACCCCAACCATGTGTATGGAGAGGGTGGGTTTGCCCTGGCATTTGAAGAGGGGTGATATTCTAGACCACTGTTCAGAGAGTTTGGATCCCTCAGGCTACAGAGAGGATGGAGTGCATTCCCTGGTGGCTGGGGAGAGTTTGATCACCACCCCACTTCTGTGATGGGGGTGGGACTCTTCTCCAAAGGATGGGGAGAGTTAGGTCACCACCCCACTGCTCTGAGGGAGGTGGGCCTGTTCCCCATATGTTGAGGTTAGTTGGGTCACCACCCCACTGCTCCAAGGGGCTTGGGGCTGTTTGCCAGAGATTAAGGAGAATGTTGTCACCACCCCAATGTACTAAGGGAGTTAAATCTGTACCCCCAGAGATTAAGGAAAGTGTGGCCATCACCCCAACATTCATGGAGAGTGAGGTCTGGTCCTCGGTGCCACCCAGATGCTTGATAAGGGTGTAACTGAGAAAATGGCCATTGGGCAAACCTGTGTAAGGGGTGGGCCCCCTTTCCACATGAGGTCTTGAGAGAAGAAACCATCATTTTAAGGCTGACTCTCAGACATTAAATCTAATGGAGTATGCCTTGCAGGTTTTCAGAACTCTTGGGGACCTATGATGTATGGTTCCCTCCCAAATTCTCCTTATGGTAATACAAATGTTTTTCCTATGTCTCAGCTTCATTTGTATATTAGAAGCAGGTAAGTTGTTTTGTAAATTTCACAGGTCTACAGTGAGAGGGAACTTTGCCCCAAGAGAAACTATTTCTCTAACTGATTTTGATGTGATTTTGTACTTAGCATTGCTACTGAAATGATGTAAGGTTTTATGGAATATTGTAATGTCTTTGTGGGATTCAGAAAGTGGACTGTGGCAGTTTGAGGTTATTTATGAACCCCCAAAATAGAATGATTACATTTGTAAATCATTCTATTCCTCTGGGTGTGATACCCTTTGATTACATTAAATTCAGTTGAGGGGCCTCTGATTATTACCTGTTAAGATTGCTTTGAAAACTTTTTTATTTGACCACATCAGTAAGCTGTGAGTCATGTTGAGTCCCCACCCCTTTGATGGCTCTGAAATAAATGGACACTTATAAAGACAGACAGATCCCAAGGAAGAGAGACATGTGATAGAAAAGAGAAGGCTCAAATAGCTAAAGCCCCAGGGGGAGATAAGCTGACTTTGGGAAGAGAGCCGAGACTGATATAAGAAACTCTGAGAGACAAGCCATATGCCAGTCTGCCACTGAAATCTGGAAGAAGTGGAGCAGGTAAGCCTGAGATAAAATGCCCATGGGGGAAGGCTGAAACCTCTCAGAAGTCACCTGCCATCTTGCTTCAACATATGGTAGCTGGCCTGGGTGAGAAAGTACCTCTTAAGTACCTTATGTTGGACTTTCCATGGCTTGGAACTGTAAGCTTTTACCCCAAATAAATACCTTTTATAAAAGCCAACATATTTCTGGTACTTTGCATTGGCAGTCCTTTGACAGACTAATACAATCTCATTACAAATTGAAGATGAAAAATCACATGATTATCTCAATTGATGCAGAAAAGGCCTTTGCCTAAATATACCCTTTCTTGATGAAAACACTCCAAAAGATAGGAATAGAAAGAAACTTTCTCAACACAATATAGTAAATATATGAAAAACCCACAGCTAATATTGTAGTCAATGTTCAAAGACTAAAAGCTTTCCCACTGAGATAGGAAGTGACATGTATGCCCACTATCACCAACTATTATTCATTACTGTGCTAGAATTTCTAGCTAGAGCAATTAGTCAAGAAAAAGAAATAAAAGTCTTTCAAATAGGACAAGAAGAAGTAAAACTTTCACAAATTTGCTGATTACATGATCCTATACAGAGTAAATCCTGAAAAACCCACAAGCTAAATGAACTAACAGATGAGATCAGCAAAGTGGAGGGGTACAAGGTTAATATGCAAAAATCAGTAGCATTTCTATATGCTATTAATGAGCAATCAGAGGAATAAATCGGGGAAAAATCCCACTTACAATAGCAACTGATAGAATCAAATATTTCAGAAAAACTTAACCAAGGACATAAAGGACTTGTATTCAGAAAACTAGAAAATATTCCTAAGAGAAAACAAAGAAGACTAAAATAAATAGAAGTTCATTCCATGTTCATGCATCAGAAGACTAGATAGCATTAGCATTTATCTACAGAGTCAATGCAACCCAATAAAAACTCCAACAGCCTTTTTTTCACAATTGGAAAAGCCAATTATCGAATTTATTTGGAAGAGTTAGAGGTCCCAAATAGCCAAAACATCTTTAAGAAGAACGAAGTTGTAGGACTCTCACTTCCTGACTTTAAAGCATATTATCAAGCTACAATAGTAAAAATAGCAAGATACTGTCATAAAGATAGATTGATTGGGTCTCTGATTCATAGACTTAGTCTTCTTGGCTTACAGCTCTTCAGCTACACCTTCATGTGGGGCCCAGTTCTTTGAGGCATCAGTTCCCAGGAGCTCATGGAGGGTCCAGCAGAGCTACTTCTGTCTCTAATCTCAGAGCATGCTCTCTGGTTAGGCTGAGAATTTTACAAACATTAATTGTTGGTTTCTTTGTCTTTAACAGTTCAGTATTCAATTTATCTTTCTTACATTTTACTGTAAGTAGCAGAAACCAGGTGCACATTCCACACTTTGGAAATTTCCTTAGCTAAATATCAAAGATCATTACTTAAAAGTTCTGCCTTCCATCTGACATCAGAATACAGTTTCCTCTGCCACTTTATAACACTGATTACCTTTTCCCCATTTTCCAATAATATGTTCATCATATTCTTTAAAAAGCCTTACAGGAAGCACCTTTAGCTCTACCATCATTCCGCTCACGATGATACATATGTTCTCAAAGATGATACTTACTATATATATAGCTCTCTTTGCTTTTTTTCTGAGCCCCCAACAGAATTGCCTTTAACGTCCATATCTCTGCCAACAGCCTCTTCAACACAATCTAGGATTTTGCTCTCAAGTGCCTCAAACTACTTCCAGCCTCTACCCATTGCTCAACTCCAGCACCACATCTACATTTTTATGTATTTGCAATAGTAGCACCCCAATCTCTGGTACCAAAAGCTGTTTTAGTTTGCCAGGGCTACAATGACAAATACCACAAAATGGTTGGCTTCACTACTGGAATTTATTTTCTCACAGTTTTGGAGACTAGAGGTATTAGCATGGCCATGATTTCTCCAGTCTGTAGTGTTTTTATGTTAGCAATCCTCCTACACATAGCAATCTCTCTCTCTGAGTCTCTTACTTTCGTCTTCTACTGACTAAATGCAAACAGATTTTCTTTGCCATACAAAGATGTCAGCCAAATGGATTAAGGACCACCTCAATTCAGTTTGGTTTCATCTAAATAGGATCCACAAGTTAGTTCCCACCTTAATCTCTTCAAAGTCCTATTTACAAATGGGTTCATGCCACAGGAGTGGGAATTAAAATTTGAACATGTGTTTATGGAGGACATGATTCAATCTCCAACAAAGACATAGTTTATACAGATATGTTTACATATATGCACCTATAAATATTTTGAGAATTTCTATAAGGATATACAGGAAGCTAGTAATGTTTTTTCTCTAGGGACTTCACTTAGGATTAGGGGAGGGGGATTAAGTTTTTCAAACATTTTTGTTGAACTTTGTATTAGTCAGCTAAAGGGGTGCCTTTGCAATATACCAATAATTGGTTGGCTTTTATAAAGGGTATTTATTTGGGGCAGAAGCTTACAGTTACCAGGCCACAAAGCACAAGTTTCTTCCCTCACCAAAGTCCATTGTCACGTGTTGGAGCAAGACAGTTGCTGATGTTTGCCAGGGTTCAGGCTTCTGGGTTCCTCTCTTCCCAGGGCTGCGTTTCTCTCCGGGCTTATTCTGTTTCCTCCACAAGTTCAGCTGTAGACCATGAGGCTCTCTAGGCTTTGTGTCTCTCCCCAAGGTCAGCTGTAAACTATCAGGCAAATAGCTCACTTCTCTTCTCTCGGGGCCTTCTCTCCAACATCAAAACTCCAACATCAATACTGCTTCTCAAATACTGCTTCTCAAATCTGCTCCCTGTCTTTTGCCTTGCCTTTTATACTTGAGACCACACCCACCGAGGGGCAGGGCTCAATGCCCTACTGACGTGGCCCAGTCAATGCCCTAATCATAACCCAATCATGCCCAGATGAACAGATCAGTTTACAAGCATAATTCAGTATCGATTTTTGGAATTCATAATTACATCAAATGGCTACAAACTTTATCATTCATACATGAACATCCATAAACAATAAGTGAATAGTAAAATTTATAAACTTACAAAACAAACATGCCTATCATCACACCAGGCTCCCATGCATTACCCCACCACCACCTTCCATTGTTGTAAAAGAATTGTTACAAACCATGAAAGAGCACTGTCAAAATATCATTAATAACTAGCCAATATATTTGGTGCATTATTTCTCCAACCCACCCAGTTATTAACACCCTGTATTATAGGAGGATTAATTTTAAGCATATTTCTGGGATTTATTTTAACTATATAAAAGAGCTGGTCAGATGAAAGAGCAGGGGGTAAAGCTGTGGTAGAGATGCAAGGAAGTAGCAAAAAGAACATCTGAAACCGTCTCTGAAATGAAGGATATCAGAGCACAATGTAGGCAGTAAAGTGGTTGAGAAACGTTGAAAATAGTTTTCCAACTTGACCTGCATTTGATCCCTTACTATGGCTAACATAGTTCCGTATCCCCAGAACAATTGCATCCTTATAGCGAAATGACAATGTTTTAATAATGTACTACAATTACAATAAAAATATTCACACTTTCATGTCCTATACAGACTATTTCAATGTTAAAAGTGCAATAAAATCTATTGATTTTATGTTTCTATAACTGGATGTGGAATGAATTGCTACACAATACATGGTGAGAACACAGGCTTAGGCACAGTGAAGACTTAAAGCAAATAAGCACTTTATTTCTTAGCACAAAGGGTCTAAAAGGGAAAAGGAAGTGATCCTACTCTGGCTGGAACCTCAGGGAGGCCAACTTCTCTGGCCAAGGTTATTGGATAGCAACTCTGCCCTCCCCACTTCACAACTGGGTGAGGAGAGACAAATCTGTTATACAGCCGTGGAAAAGGGACACTGCTAGGGCTGCTTGTTCCTGGTTTCAAGTTTAAGGCATTGCCAGGCCTTTCCATTCATAAGACTAGAAGTCTTCCTTGGGCTTCCCAGTGGAAACATATTGAACCATTTGTACACAATAGAAAGGGAGTGGGTTCGGTCAGGCCTGGGAGATGGCTGCTCAGCATTTCCATGACTTCCTCAACAGTGGAAAACAGGAATCTTTTTTTTTTCAGAATTATAATCTTATGCAGAAATTACTCCAACCTAATATATAGTTCACACAGAGAAAACTGTTAATTTCTAGTTGGGGTTATATATACACTTACGAACAGAGTTTTGTATATGCAATGTGTATACACAATTTGTATATGCAAATAATTAGCATATACAATTAACTCTATACAAAGGAAATCCTATTTTTACAGAGACTCCAAGCACTTACAATAATAATTGTTCATCAGTTAATAGAATGTTACCTGTTAGAGTGTCTAAAAAATACATTTGCCTATACTCTGCTTCTATTTATTGGGGCTTCCTTAAATTTAGTTCGGCAGTGATAAATTTTCAAAATGAGTCTTCCAATTTCTGAAATGTCTTCTGAATTATCAAATAAATCTTTAGTATTTCCTTATTGTTCTAGACTTTATTCTATATGAGTACTCAGAGAATTGTTAACTTATGCATGCCATTTATGTTATTTTTTTAGACAAATCATTTTACTAAATAATCAGATAACTGGTCCCTCAATTGTGACAGTTAACCTTGTGTATATTGTATATATTTTTTATAATGAAGGGAAGTTCAAAAAGTTTAGAAAATTTTAAATAGCTCCTTTGAAAATTGGGTGTTTGCTAATTAATAGAAGTTTTGTTAAAATGTAGTTTTACTTACCAAATGTTGAGAAAATAACTCTAAAATTCAGTGTTTCACATTTCTGCCTAAATCATAACAAAATCTAGGACCTCTAGTTTGTTTGAAACATTGGTGATCAGTGCATAGTTGTGCAAATGTAGATGTAGAAAGTGGAGAAAGTTAGGAAGGTGTTTTGACAACATAATATAGTCTGGAACACATTTTTCTGAATATATTCCAAAAATTGCCCAAGGGAATTTTTGTCATTTGCTCCTTTCTTCTAGAAGTAGGTGCTGAAAAAGCAAATTAAAAATAGCAATCACAATTCCTAACAATTGAGGATCCTGAGGGATTGATGCTTAGTTAATTATGGTTTTATAGTACTTGGAACTGGTTTGTTTAAAAAAATATATATATATGTAGGTGTGTCCCTTGGGTTTTTGCTTGCATGGCTCACCTCTTTTGTAAGCTTCTTTTCATGCTTTCGGCTCCAAAGAAGAAATGCCAATCCAAACTCTAAATTCTAATAGGTGAATTTTGTGAAATAGTTTTCTAATATTTCTTTGATAAAGTAAATTTAATATTTCAAGGCTATTAAATTACCTAGATTATTTTTAAAATATAATTTTTAGTATTTATTCAGATTTTATCATTATAAGAACAATATATCATTTATAGAAATTTTTAAAAATATGGAATAATTATAATAATTATTGTTTGGATTTTTTATATACCCCACAGTCTAAGGACCTTACACTTAGACTAAATTATTTAATTTTTTCAGAAACACTATGAAGTAATTAGTAATAAATTTATGCCCTGGCTGGACCAAGACTTGTGGAATTCCAATACTGAATGGTCTAACATGGCAAGCGGAACCAGCAGTATGACAGAAAACTTAGTCAGATGATAAAAGAAAATTAAGTGATTTTATTTATATATAGCCTTTGAAAATTATCTGTCTACTGACTCATTCATTCATCCAACACATTTTGTTAAGTGGCTAATATAAGCCAGGCTTTATTACATAGTGTACCGATTACATAGTGAGGTGTAAAATATGCACAAGTTTTTGCTATCCTGGAACTTAGAATTCAGAAAGGGACATAGATAATATAAATATAAAATTCAACACTGTGCCTCATTACATTTTATGTTATAAATGCTATTTTTGAACTGCTTTTTCCCCACTCAATAATATTAAAAAGCCATGCCAGTGCTCTGCTCAGAACACTCCAGTGACTTTTCATCTCACTCAGAATTAGAACCCAAGCCCTTTTCTTGTCCAATGGGCACTAAACGGTAG
>PVKH010048560.1:0-10184 GCA_004027955.1 Chaetophractus vellerosus | reverse complement strand
CTTCTGTAGGGGTATGGAGCCCTGAAGCAGCCCACTCCGCCATCTTGATCAGGGTGGGGCCACTTAGGTACCGCATCTTTTTAATATTCTGTGAGACAAAATGAAAAGTACACAACAAGTTATTCTGAAGCATGCTGAAGATAATATATCTCTGAAAGAAAAGCAATTGTTTGAATGAGTTGCAACTAGACACATTTTTCATGAAATACTAGGAAAATTATAATATTTATGCTAATTAGAATATTAGGAAAATTAGTGTTGGAAATCTTGTATATTTCACACTGTGAACCTGACTGCTTCGGTGGTGAAATTAATGGATGTGGGGTTTTTTGTATTATATAATGAAATGTATCAGCCTTTGGAAGTTCTACATAATTCAGGGAACCAATATTTTCCAAATGAACTGTGCATGATGTTACAAAATCATACATGGGTAAAAGATTCATTCAAAGTGCAAGATAGAATGATGGATTTTAATGTAACAGTAGAAAAAATATGGCTTCAGATTCTACATTGCAACTAACCTTTTTGATATTACCATTCATTGATTTTTGATTTATCAAAGAATATCATGTTCGCTAAGATTAGGGTTCCCTGACATCCACATGGGCCCTTCCACATTCCTCCTACCATGGAACTTGAGGAGCAAGAATAACAAAACAAATATCAAACTCATGCTGCTTGCTGTGCTGTGCTGTAATGGCCCAGTAATCTCATGTATTCTGCCAGCATCCATGAAACTGTGGCAGGCTAACCTGTCAGCTTCTAAATGAGGTAAAATCTCAGCCCCTTCATAATTCTTGACAGATCCTCAGTGATGAGAAAATCTTTTAACTAAGTGAAGGGTTCATGTGAGGTAATCCTGGGGGATAAATTAGAACGATTAGAATAGAATGGTCTAACCACTATCTACGTGTAATGGGCAGCCACTGAGTGTTTTGTCATGAATATAAAATGGCAAAAGTGTTACTTTAATAAAATTAATCTGACAGCAGTGTGCCAACCACCAATATACAGATGGAACTAGACCCAAATATCAACAGCTGCAGCAGTATATATTCACTGAGTACCTACCATGAAAAAGGCATTGTAAGAATTCTATTTAATCCCTTTTACAATTGAATAAGGTAACTCTAATAATTACTAACACTTACATAGCACTATGTTAACAGCTTTATATAGTATATATGTATTAACTCACTGAAATTGCATAACAACCCTATAGGGTAGATACCACTACATTACCATTTTACAAATAAAGATACTAAGGCACCTAAAGATTAAGTAACTTGGCCAAAGTCACAAACAAGTAAATTGTAGGGGTAGGATTTGGCCCTAAGAAATCTTTCTACTAGAGATTGTGTTCTTAACCATTCCCCCATACTACCTCTTAAAGCATATGGTATTATTATTCCCATTTTACAGCTATATAAACAAATATACCAAAATTCAGTCCTTTTTTCCAGATCATAAAGCAAGTAAGTGGTGAAATCAGGATTACTCTGCTAAATATAGAAAGAGTGAGACTGTGTATTCAACTATATAAATTCAGTTTGTAAACAAATTTGGTTCTTATTTAAAGAGATTCTTTTGAAGTTGTTGTGGACAGGGACCTGGCTCAGATTTAAAGGGTCATATAGTCACTATCCCAGCGTAAGCAATGCCTTACAATATATCGTCACATAATTTAGGACTCTCTGACTGATAGTGAGCAGAACCCAACCCAAAACTCAAAGTCAGCAACAACCGGAATTTGGGCCTCACACTCTCTGTTTCTCTCTCTCTTTAGTATCTCTGATTCTCTCTGACCATTGACATCTTTCTCACAGATTTTCTCCATGAGGCTGAAACTGCGTCTATTATCTCCACTTTTTACCACCAAACAGAGAAGAAAAAAAAATCTTTCTCTAATTCCAAAAATGCCCAAGAAAGTATACTGTTTAGACTGGATTGATTCATTCTCTCACTTTATCACCAATCCCCATGAGCAATAGAGTGATATGCTAGTAAAACCTGGGTCACTTGACCATCAGTGAATGGGTGCAGGCTTTAGGGAGTGTCATAAAGAGCAAGTCAGGAAACAATGATTAATAGTCTTTTCTAGAACCATGTAATTGAAGTTGGAGAAGAACTATCCCTCAAAATAAGTAGGCAGGGAAGGGTAACAGTGGTCCCAAACAGAAACAATAGATCTTCACAACAATGTCTGAAAATTGTCTCTCTCTATTTAACTTTGAAGCACTTTACATTTAAAACACATTTTGAAACTTATTTCAATTCAGTATAAGGGGGGCCGGCTCGATAGCCCAGTGGATAGGGTGCCGGGATACCACATGGGAGGCCCTGGGTTCGATTCCCAGGAACCTCTCCTAGCAGGCAGACTGCCTTGAGAATGGCAAGCCACCATGGGTGGGCCGGAGCCGCTGTGGGCAGGGCAAGAAGCTGCCACGGACAGGGCAAGAGCCGCCACAGGCAGGGCAGGTCACCCGCGGATGGAGCGCAGCCAGCCACCCGCAAACTGAAGCAAGCGCCGGCGGTGAACGTACGCAGAGACCGCCCACAAGCAGGGAAAGCCGCGCCTGCGCAGTGACCACTCTCGGCGCGTCGCCGCAGCGGGGGGAAGGGGAGATATGTAATAAAATAAATAAATCTTTAAAAAAAAATTTTTCAGTATAAGGCTGGAACTTATTGCTTTATGTATGGAGATATATATATATATAGGAGCTACCGAGGATTGAACCCAGGGCCTCGTACATGGGAAGCAGGCGCTCAACCCCTGAGCTACATCTGCTCCCCTATGTATGGATATCCTGAGTTCTCTTATAAAACCATCTCCTTGGGGAAGGAAACTGTGGATTATACTTTTTCAGGATATTTTTCATACACTTAGTAAATTTATGTTGAAAAAATGCCCAGCCAATCTTCCTTGCCACACTATAATTGTGAATTTTTCTTTGGTTTATGGCAACAGTAGTTTTAGGAAAACTGTCAATGTTTGAAATTCTTCTCCTTTGATTCACAGTTGGCTCAAAGCTTTTGCTACATAGGAGATGGCTCCTATACCATTTGTCTTTATAGAATTAACAGCTCAGCATCATTACATAGTTGAATTAAACTTCCATTGAGTGCTGATACTGTGATGGTACTTAACATGTTCCAGGCTTTTTAATGTTTCTGTTACACTCTTACCACAGCCATTTTTTAATAACTTAAAATGATATCTACTATTTTTAATCATTTGGCTGGGTGTTTTATCTTATCTTAGCTGATCAACAAATTTTTCATTTACACACACAAATACGGTTAAGATGTTGACAATGAGACCTAGACAGATTAAGGGATATACCCAAAATCATGAACCTTGTATGTTGTAAAGCCAGGGCTCCCACCAAGCTCTGTGTGTCTGTCTGTCTGTTTATCTGACTTTCAAGGCTGTTCTTGGCACTATTTGGCTAGAAAAGTATGCCCTAACTGCATCCCTTACTATCGCAGTCAATGTGTCCTTTACATTGATGAGCATTCAGTCCAAACAGAAATGTTCACCTCCTAACATAGTGACACTTTCCCCTCCACACATCCAGCATGGAATTTCCAAACATTCATAACCATCCTCACATTAAGCCAATTGTTTAGAGAGGTCCTCATCTTGAACACTTTAGGCTGTCAAGAACCAGGGACAAATTTGTGTTCTCACGATACAGAAATGGTTTTCTAAAATTATCTTTAGGAACAAAATCATAACAAAGTTTTTGGATACGGGGAAATTTGTTATACCATTTTGTTTTCTCTTGCTGAAGAGATTTTCCTCACATATTTAAAAATTTCATTTGGAGCAGAAATCAAGCAAGGCCAGCTTTAACTGGTAAAAAATTAAAAAGCAAGAGACTTCTGCCAGCTGTCAGCCTTGTGCATGTCACCTATGTGTCAACACCTCTACTTCTGGTGGCAACATCAGTACAGTCACCAAGAAAGGCAGAAAAAAAAACAACTCAGCCACGTGGACCCAGCAGGGATAACTGAAGAGAATGGCAAACCGGTGTCAGTAAGCAGAATAATTGTGGGTAAGAGGGAGTCATATGGTCCAAACACAATACTCTGTCTTTATTTCACTCTAATGACTACAGACTCATGTAAGGTAAAACACATTTGTCACCAAAAGAAAAGATGTTCCCCTCTTCTTAATTATAGAATAAATTGAGTAAACATGGTCTAAACCCAAGATTATATCACAGAAAGAAACTATTCCCAAAATTATCCTTTGGTTCTAAAGGGCCCAAAGGATTTTACACAGTTCATTTGTTTGTTAGTGTTTTATTTTTCTTTTCTTTTCTTTCCTTTTCATTTCTTTTCTGAAAGAAGTTGGAATATACCTGCTGATGTCATTGCTATTCCTTGATGCTCCTGAAGGAGAAGATATAGAAACAAAAGGGATGGAAATAAATTTAAACTGACATTTTCTTGACTTTACCACTGGCTGAAAAAGCTTTCTTCCTAATGAATTGGAGACAATTCACAATGCAAATGGAAGGAAAGCCATATGATAGCTTAAAGAAATATGCAAATAGTAATATGTACGGAATGATTTTCGTGTTAGATCCTTATATATTTTATTTATCTGATTATCTGGATATTCAAGTTCATAGAATAACATGTTGGGTCTTTGTTGTGTACAAATATATATACCAATAACTTTAATAATATATTTTAGCTTCTTTGGAAGGCAAGAGCTTATTTGTTTTACACATGGTTTTGGAATTGGGCTCTGTGGGTGTGTGTATGTGTGTGTGTATTTGCATGTAAGCCACATTCTTTTAAGAGAAAACTTTCGTATATCCACACAAGAACATGCTAAAAAATATAATTAAACAAAATCCCATTTACAATAATAACAATAAAAGATAAAATTCCAAGGAATAAACATAACATGAAATGAGTAAATCTATATGAAGAAATTTTTAATACACCAAAGAAGACTTGGTCTGATGGGAAGGCATAACATGTTCTTGGATAGGAATATGCATTATAATAAGAGTATCAATGTCCTATTGTAATTTATAAAATTAGCATTATCTTATTATCATAGCTATCAGATTTTTTCAACTAGACAAGCTGATTCCAAAGATTATATGTAAAATAAGCATGAAAGAACAGCTAAGGTAATTCTGAAAAAGAGTTATAAAATGGAAGGACTAGACATTAGATATTTTTAAAATATTATAATGCTATGGTAATTAAAACTGTATGTACATGCACATGACTAGACAAAGACCAATGGACTATTATAGAAAGCCCAGAGTTAGAATCAAATACATACCAGAATTTAGGGCATAAGAAAGGTAGCATGACAAATTGTGGGGAAATGATGGATTAATCATTTAATGTTGATAAACTAGGTAGCTATCTGGGGGAAAAATTGTTTATTCTACCTGTACCTTTACACAAAATAAATTTCACTTAGGTCAATTATAAAAATGTAAAACACATAAAATATAAAAGATGTAGAAAAAACCATTTGTAGGTTTTTTATAATATAATCTTAGTGTGTGAAAAATTTCCTAAATATGGCTCAAAACCCAAAAGCAAAATAGAAAAGGTAAATTCAACTATACAAAGTAAAAATGCCTGCATAGCAAAAATTACCTTAAGCAAAACGAAAGACAAATGACAAAGTGGAAAAATATATTTTCAACAAGTATCACAAAAGGCTAATTTCCCTGAAATATATAAAATGAGCTCAAACAAATCAAAGAGCAAAACCGTCCACCCAATAGGATAAAAAGAGGAAGGAGTACAAATAGACAGTTCATAGGAAAGGAAGTAAAAATGAAAGAAAGGCAAATAAATTCCACATTGAAATATCATGTTTCACCTACCAGATAGACAAGGATCCAAAAGTTGTATTGCATGCTCTTTAGGAGTAGGTATAGTGGGAACAACATGCATTGTTGACCAGAGCGTGTATTGGTACAATCTCTTCTGAGTGTAACTTGGCAGAGTCTATTAAAGCTACAAACATGCAAACTCTTTAACCTAGAAAGGATTATTCTACAGATTTACTCACACATAAGTGTGGAATACGCAGGTATGAGGTTATACATCGCAGCTTTTTTTTTTTTTTTTTTGGTAACGATTTAATATCCTTCAATAGGGGCTGGAAAATAAAACTTGGTACACCCATTTCCTGGTGCTTATCTCATACAATTTCAGAAAAAAAAATCAAAAAACAAAAACAAACAACAACAAAACAACATATCCACAGTATGGTGAGTCTAAATTCTGGTTTCCAAGGCAGACTGAGTTTATGTTTATTGTTATTAGCACTCCATCTCATTAGAATCACTTTTTACTCTCAAAGGTGTCACTATATAATAAAATATTTGATCATCTTAGGCATACTTCTTCTTGGAGGTGAACAATAAAAGTAGGGTGAGGCATGGAGTGGGATGTGAGGTTAGTTGGAGGGAGGATAAACAGAAAGGAACCTCAATGCTTCCCAGCCAGCCTGATATTACACAATTCTTTTCCCCTTGACTCAATAAGGCTGTGAGCTATAGATGTTAAGCCTCTGGAGCCAGACAGCTTGGGTCAAAGCCTGTCTCTACTAGCTATGTGACCTTGGCAAATTTCTTAACTTCTTCTTCCTTGGGTTCCTCATCTGTGAAATAGGGATACAAGTACCCATCTCATAGAGTTATTGTGAGGGTTAGATGAATATATGTAAAGCACTTAAAATAGCACCTGGCACCTACAAAGGACTACAGAAACATTAGCTATTACAGAGGTTTGGCGTGTTTCTATGTGACTATCACATCCAAACTTTGATAAGGTCAATATATATCTAAAGACCTAATCACTAAAATAAATCTCAATTTAGATATAAATATAAATTGGATTCACTCATTCAACAGTTGTTTTTTGAGCACTTATATTTAAGGCTCTGGGTGAAGCTCCAGGGGAATAAAATTCCATAAAATTATATAAAACACCATAGGAAACTAAGGTGAGTTGATAAAGTTCACATGTATAAGATGATACTATATTTGATTTATTATAAGATTTATTGATTATAGCTTTTCCAAATTATCAAATTCAGTAGAAAGCAAATGGCTTAGTTTCTGGTGAATTTGTTATTCTCTTGATTATCTGGCAAGCTTAATAAAACTTCAAAAGAGAATTAAAGAGAGAGTCTGCAGCTGCAGGCCAGATAGTCCCATCCATCTTCCCCATGGGATATAAGCCCCCTCTCAATTGGAGGTGGAGTGGACATCACCATACCAGAATCCTCAGGATTGGGGAAAGAACTATGGAGTAGAGTGAACTTAATGGAATTCTACTATAGACATATTGTGATTCTAGCAATGGAAGAAATTACAACATTGATGTGGAGCCAGTGGCCACTGGAGACTCTGGGGGCAGGGAAAGGGAAAAACAATTGGCATACAGGGGCTTTTTTGGGACTTGGGAATCAGCCTAAGCGACGTTGCAACAACAGATATAGGCCATTTTATATCATCACACAACACGTAGAACTGTGTGGGAGAGAGTGTAGACTAAATGTGAACTATGGTCCATGCTTAATGGCAAAGCCCCAGGGTGCATTTATCAATTGCAACTGATGTGCCACACTAATGAAGGATGTTCATGTAGGAGGATGTGGGAGGTGTGGGGAGTGGGACATATGGGAATCCCTATATCTTTGTGTAACATTTATGTAAACTAAGTATCTTTTTTAAAATAATAATGATAAATAAATAAATAAATAAAATAAGTACTTTTTATTATCAGCGGTTGATTGCCTGCTTCCCACATACGAGGCCCTGGGTTCAATCCCCAGTACCTCCTAAAAACAAACAAATGGAAAAACCAACTTCCTTTAGGGAGCAGATGTAGCACAGTGGTTGTGCACCTGCTTCCCATATTCAAGGTCCATGTTCAATCCCTGGTACCTCCTAAAAGAGAGAGAGAGAAAAAAAGAGAGAGAGAGAATATTAAAAACTGTTAATATAGACCAATTAGTTAATACTGAATAATAAAGAGCACTGAAATGTTCTCCCATGGTCAAGATCAAGAACTTGGGAACCAAGGTTTGAAATTGGTTCTGCTACTTTCCAAGCATTAGTTTCCTCATATTTAAAATGGTTAATTATAACTACCTATTTCATAGTGTAGTAATGAGGAATAATGTAAGGCATTTACCTAGAGCTTAACACATAATAAATGCTCAATAAATATTTGCTAACATCATTATTATGGTTTCTCTGAATTTAAATAAACAGCATTTATTTTTCTATCTATATTACATCTTCTCCTAATTTGCCTCTAAGCAAATGAGACTAAAGATAATTTTTTCTTGTTAGAATATTCAATTTTTTAAAAAATGTCTTTCCAAAAAACAGTGAGTTGCTGATATTTCTCCTAGCTAGTGTATAAACTAAGCTCCTTTTCAGGGAGTCACATAGCCCTCTCTTTGTTTAGGTGATTTCCAGACTTCCTATTTAGGCAAGGCCCTGGTCTGGAAGACATAACTCCTCCTAATCCTTCTCTGGTGACACAGCATGAATGATAGAGCTATAAACAGACTCACTCCTCCTGCACAAGTCACATGTCTGGAGGATGAGGGCCCAGTGAGTGGGAATTCACTTGTCAGAGACAGCCTCGAACTACTTCTTTCTTAAACACACACCTGTGGCACCAAAACCTTTCAGCTATGCATCTCCCTTACAGTTGCATTCTAAACCAGAAGAAGTTTTCCTAAGTCACCTTTGCTCATAGTATTTGATTTGTCATTTCAGAATGCTAACCTTTTAAAAGGGACTTAAATATCAGCCATACCCATTTAAAGATTTTAAAAGAACAAAAAGTTGATGAATTACCAATGCAATTACTAAAGCGCATCTTTTGGGAATTTTAATGTCACATGTTCTAATGGAAAAGAAAGCATGTTGAGACCTAAAAAGATTAACTGGGAATTGAACTCTCAGGCAGGTATTTTTAGGACTCTTTGGTGGTGTTTTAATGTCAGTTAGCTTAAGAAACAAAGTAAAGTATTTGTTTCTCATAGTTGCTAGGTAACATATTGGATTTGATTTGGTCTCTAGTCATTTTAAAAACAGTGCCATGATTATAAGAACAATAAACAGTATCATCTTTTTCTCAATTTAATACTAAAATATTTAAGAGAAGTTGGCTTTTAATAGTTGGTCACTATTACTTAACAGACTTTATTGTTTTCCATAATTCTTATTCCAGAACCCTGAATCCACATACGGTACTCTTCAAAGAATAATTATGTTCCAATATTGCATTAGGCTGTCTTTCTATTTTAGGTTAAAGATTCATATGAAACTCAAGGTACTGAAGTTTATAGCCTTTTCTCTGAGTTTCTACACAGTTTGATTATCATATTCTTGCATCATCAAAATATTTTCTTTTTAAGAAGGCAACGTTGCAGCACGTACCTTAGAGAGATTTTCATTTAAAATCGCTACCGAAGAGGGGTAAACTTCAGTTATCAAAATAAATTCACTTCTACTAAAACCTAATAACCCAACCAAACTGGAAATATTAGGTTTCACTATTAATGTATTTTTGTGTTTTTTTATAATTTTTTTTATTTCTTACCAAGTTAATATACATTTTAATTATTTTTTAAGTCAGACACTACAAAGGAATATATAATAAAAAGTAATATGGCTTTTCCTACCCACTCCTCAAATTCCTTCAGTCCAACTCCCCAAGATTAATCACTGCTACCACTTTCTTGCAACAGCAAATGTTTTTAAATTTTGCTTGAAATTTAAAATTAATGTTAGAGCTTATATGCATTCTGCCCTAATTTTTCCAGCATCCCTGGACCCAAACTTTTCCCTTCTGGCTCTTCTTTCATAGTTCCCCTTTCTCCCACTTCCATTTCTGGCAAACATACACATACAATCTAAGGACACAGCTAATTTACCATATTGGATGGGAATTTCTGGATATAAGAATTACATATCGGGACCCGGCCATATAGCCCAGTAGATAGAGCGCCGGCATACCACATAGGAGGCCCCGGGTTTGGTTCCCGGGGACCTCTCCTAGCGGGCAGACCGCCTTGAGAATGGCAAGCCACCATGGGCGGGCCAGAGCCGCCGTGAGCAGGGCAAAAAACTGCCACGAACAGGGCAAAAGCCGCCACGGGCAGG
>PVKH010048559.1:0-10189 GCA_004027955.1 Chaetophractus vellerosus | reverse complement strand
TCCCCCCGCTGCGGCGACGCGCCGAGAGTGGTCACTGCGCAGGCGTGGCTTTCCCCGCTTGTGGGCGGTCTCTGCGTCCGATCACGGCCAGCTTTCAGTTCGCGGGTGGCGGCTGCACTCCATCCGCGGGCGACCTGTCCTGCCCGTGGCGGCTCTTGCCATGTCCGTGGCAGCTTCTTGCCCTGCCCACGGCGGCTTGCCATTCTCAAGGCGGTCTGCCCGCCAGGAGAGGTCCCCGGGAATCGAACCCGGGGCCTCCCCTGTGGTATGCCGGCGCCCTATCCACTGGGCTATCGAGCCGGCCCCTGTTATTTATGACTGTACTGGAAAATTTAGCCAGATCACAATTAGGCAAAAAAGGAAATAAAACGCAACCAATTGGAAAGAGAGAGGCAAAACTTTCCTTATCTGCAGAAGACATGATCCTCCATATTATAAAATCCTGAAGAGTACACACCAAAGCTACTAGAGTTAATAAATGAATTCAGCAAAGTGGCAGAGTACAAGATCAGCACTCCAGTATCAGTAGTATTTCTATATAATTAGTAATAAACAATCTGAAGAGGAAATCAAGAAAAAAATTCCCTTTACAACAGCCACTAAAAGAAGCAAATATGTAGGAATAAGTTTATCAAAGATGTAAAGGACTTGTACATGGAAAATTACAAATCATTGCTAAAAGAAATCAAAGACCTAAATAAATGGAAGGATATTCCGTGTTAATGAATTGGAAGACTAAATATTGTTAAGATGTCAATTTTACCCAAAGCAATTTACAGATTACACAAAACCCCCAATCAACATTCCAACAGTCTTCTTTGCAGAAACAGAAAAGATAACCATCAAACTTATATGGGGGAAGCAGATGTAGCTCAAGAAATTGAGCACCTGCATACCACATGGGAGGTCCTGGGTTTGGTTCCCGGTTCCTCCTGGAGAAGATGAGCAAGATAGCAAGCTGGCGTGATGGGCTAGCATGGCAAGCTGACAAAACAAGATGATGCAACAAGGAGACACAAAGATGAAACACAATGAGACACACAACAAAGCAGGGAGTGGAGGTGGCTCAAGCGATTGAGTGCCTCTCTCCCACATGGGAGGTCCCAAGTTTGGTTCCCAGTGCCTCCTAGAGAGAAGATGAACAGACACAGAGAGCACACAGCAAATGGACACACAGAGCAGACAACAAGTGCAAACTTTGGGGGGGGGGGGATAAATAAATAAAAAATAAATCTTAAAAAAAAAAATTATATGGAAGTGTAAAGGGTACCAAACAGCCAAAACCATGTTGAAAAAGAAGAAGAAAGTTGTATGAGTCACACTTCTCCGTTTTAAAACTTATTACAAAGCTACAGTAATTAAAACGGCATGGTATTGGCCCAAGGACAGACATATAGACCAATGGAATCAAATCGAGAGTTTGGAAATCATCTTTCACACATAGCAAATGATTTTTGACAAGGTTGCTAAGTCCACTCAACTATGAAAGAAGAGTCTCTGCAACAAATGGTGCTAGGAATACTGGATCTCCATTTGCAAAAGAATGAAGGTGGAACCCTACCTCATGCCATATACAATAACCAACTCAAAACGGATAAAGGACAAAAATATAAGAACCAGAACTATAAAACATAGGGAAGCATCTTCAGGACCTTGTGTAAGACCATACTTTCTTAGGTTTACACCAAAAGCATGAGAGAAAAAAGATAAAAGGTACATCAAAATTCAGAACTTTTGTGCATCAAAGGACTTCATCATGAAAATATTTGGAAACGACAAACCTGGTTAGGGTTTAATATCCCCATAAAGAAACCCCACAACTCAGCATCAAAAAGACAACCCAATTGAAAAATGATCAAAAGACTTGAATAGACTTTTCTTCAAAGGAGATATATAAATGGTCAAAAATATATGAAAAGATGTTCAACATAAGGGAAATGTAAATCAAAACTACAGTGAGATACCATTTCATACATACTAGAATGTCTATTATCTCTATTTGCAGATGATATGATCTTCTAGACAGAAATTCGAATGAATCTATTAACAAACTAGAATGAATAAATGAGTTCAGAAGGTTGCAGAATACAAGACCAATATGCAAAAACCAATTCAATTTCATTTGTATACACTTGCAATGAGTAATAAAAGAGGAAATTAAGAAAACTAATGAATTTACAATACCATGCCAAAGAACAAAATACCCAGAAATTAATTTAACCAAATAGGTGAAATACTTGTACAGTTAAAAGCTACAAGAACTTAAGGAAGATATAAATAAATGGAAAAATATCCTGTGTTCATGATTAGAAGACTTAATATTGTTAAGATGACAATACTACCCAAAGCAAATGGAAAAGGAGATCCTCAAATTCATATGGAATTGCAAGGGGCCCTGAATAGCCAAAACAATACTTAAAAAGAACACAATTTCAAAACTTACAAAGTCACAGTAATCAAAACTTGTGGTACTGGCATAAGAATAGATGTACAGAACAATGAAATAAAACAGAGTCCAGAAATAAACCCATACATCTATGGCCAATTTACTAATTCAACAAGGAAAGAATAGTTTCCTCAACAAATGATGCTGGGGCAACCGGATATTACATGCAGAAGAATGAAATTGGATGTCTACCTGGGACCATATACAAAAATTGCCTCAAAAGGGATCAACCACCTAAATATAAGAGCTAAAACTATGAAACGCTTAGAAGAAAACACAAAGGCATACCTTCATGACCTTGGATTTAGTAGTGAATTCTTAGCAATGACACCAAAAGCATGAGCAACAAAGGGAAAACATAGCTTCGTATCTAACATCTAATACCACATACAGCTATTTGGACCTACTTTGCATAAACTTACCTTATTATTGCAAACATGGAATTGAAGTTCTTACATTCACGGCAGTGAAGTGCAATTTTAATGAAATGTTTAATAATCTTCATTCGTTTGAGCTGATTGGATTCGGTTAAAATCTCTGAGGCAACCCAGAATGTTTCTTGGTTTACAATGTCCTCAAACTCTTTCAAGTGAGTATTTCCTGTTATAGAATCTAATTTAAAAAGGTCATCAATATATTCAGTAGGTTCAATATTTCGAAACAAATCAAAGTCTCGCATTGACAGTTGAGTGGCAATCTCAATGGTACTGAGCTGCAGCACAGACAGTTGACTTTCTTTAACTAGCTCTTGAGCATCTTCATCTGAACATAAGGTTTCTGTTTCCATGTTATTTTTTAAGTAGTACCTAAAAAAGAAAGTTTATATAAGCAATTTCACTTTTATGAGTACTTTTCCTCTGTAAAATTGTTGCCAAAACACCAATTTTCATTTTACTGTTAATAACTTGGTACCCCAAACGTTAGTAGAATATTTACAAAAGCAATGGAAAATCAGCATTTTAAAAGAGAACTGTGAAGAAGTTATCTTTTTCTTCTGCCATTTGGCATCTATTTTAAAGAGTAAAAATAATATTGATTATACCATGAACTTAATGATTTAGGAAACTACTCATCATGTGTGAACAATCATATGTGTATAATCTTGAGAATAAAAATCTCTATGAGGGCAAGGCCAGAACCTAGAATAGTATCTGACACACAGTTGGTACATCAATATTTGTTCATGGATGGAATGAATTCTAAGTAAGGCAAAATAAACCCTTGAATCATTACTGTTTACACATCTATGCAGAAGCTGATGCCGCCCTCATTTCTTTTTTTTCTCTCTAAAGTACCAATAGAAGCAAAGAATGAAACATAAAGAAGGGAAACTTTTCCACTAAAGGATTCTCCCTTGTTAAATACAACTCCCCATTCTAGCAAATAGCATTGAGCAGCAACTATACAAAAGACCTGAATTTTCCTTTCTTCTTTCAGCTCAATGATTTTATGGTACTTAAAATCTACGATATGGGCCTCAAGTATTTACAGGTGGGAAACAACTTGTATAGTAGGGAAAAGAGGCAACATATTACATTGCATGGAGCTTTTACTTCATGAAATGGTTCCTTCTGATATACAACTTGACCTATAGTATATCTAAGTTAGCATCTACCTACTTTATATTGTAAGGAAATATACCTTTTTTCCCCCTCCTACCATTAACTTTTGACAAGCTCAAGACATTGCCATAAATATAGTGTTGAGAATCCCTATGCTACAGATAATAAAAGGAGTTCTTTCTAACACTTACTTTATTATTTCATTTAATTCTTTTGATAGATATCCCTATGAAGTAGTTTCTATTATTATCATCCCATTTTATAGATGAGGAAATTTAGGCAAAGAAACTAAAGAACTTGTCCAAGATCACAGAGCCAGAATTGGGATTTAAATACGGATAGTTTGGCTCCAGGGTCCATACTCTCAACCACTATGTGCAGGCCAGCAATGCAGAGGCTGCCTTCTCTTCACAGAAATCATGATGGTTAGTATGACTGTTTGAAGTTCTTTTATGATTCCCCAAAAGGAAAAGATTATGTTCTTGAACTAATCCATTGTGGTGGGTACAAAGCCCCTACCCCCTTAAAAAAATTTTTTTTTAAATTCTAGAATACATATACAACCTAAAAATTTTCCCTTTTAATATTCAAATATATAATTCACTGGTGTTAATTACACTCACAATGTTGTGCTACCATCACCACCATCCATTACCAAAACTTTTAAACTCCCCAGCCCCTATCCCCATGCTGGCCCCTGAGAAACTTTAGTTTCTGACTCTATAAATCTTGCAAATCTCTTTTTAAAGGTGATGAATTGCTTCTTTTGTTTTTGCTGTTTGCCTTTCACACTCTTTATCAGGTCTTCCCCAAATGTGGGCCATAAACACAACTCCCACCCCCATGGACTTCTTTTTTTTTTTTCACCAAGTGATACAATTTCTGGGTTATCTTTAGGGTCAATTTCTTACAAAATCAGAACACCGGGTATTTTTCTGGACTTGAAACAGCTTTTCCTACCAATTTGAACACTGCTTCGCTCCTTGCTTTGGTGGCTTTCCAAACATAGGCAGGCACCAACACATTTCTCTGCAGAAAGCTGCTGCAGATATGGGAAGAAATTGGACAGAGTGTAGCCACACTCCCAGGGGTGTAGAGTCCTTCTGATTGGACTATGTTAGTGAGGTGTGACTTAGGTTTGGTCTCTGCCCTTTAACCGGAGCTTTATATAAATGGAGACACAGGGAAAGGAAATCTCCATTTTTGACCCTTCCATGTGAGAGAGGACTTGAGGATCACTAGCAGTCAAAACTTAAGCATGAAGCCCCCAAGAGGCAGGGCCCATAAAGCAGCTCAAGGCTGAAGAGACAAGTCGTATGCCTGATTGCCTATAGCTGGGCTCCAGGAGACAGTGAGCCTGGAGGGGAAGGCAGGGACCTCAGCAGAGATTACTGCTACGCTGCTTTGCCACATGGCAGGATGTGAGGATCACCGTCAGGATCACCAGTAGCTGACTTTAGTGAGAAAGCATCTCTGCTGATGCCTTGATTTGGACATTTCATGGCCTTGGAACTGTAAGCTTTTACTCTAAATAAAATTCCCCTTATAAAAACCATTTCTGGTATTTTTGTATTGGAAGCCCTGTGGCAAACTAAGATACTCGTATTTTAAGGTTCCCAGGGATCACTACACATGAAATTGGGCTCACTAAAAAAGATTAAAATTATTCTCAGAGAAAATTACCAGAGTAATGAAAAGAACAAATGTATTATTGAAAGAATCTTCCAGTTTATCAAATGATTTTTGGAGTATATTTAAAAAAATTAATTTGACCTGTTCATTCACGGAAGGAAAACTACTTATGAAAAGAACTGTGAAAACCATGAATTCTTTTGCTCAAAGTACATATTTTCATATTAAAAACAAATCTATAAATTAATACACACACATTGAAACATATAACCATATGTATCCCTCAGTTTCCTCATCTATGAAAAATAGGGATTGGTCTAAATCAGTGGTTCTATCAGGAATCATCCCCTCACTTTGGGGTCACCTTATGATTGCTAACAGCCTAAGATTGGATTTACATAATCATGGAGACAAGAAAGGCTGGGAAAAAGAACCTACTTTAATTTTAGAGAGAACTCAGTGGTCTTAAAACATATTTCTATTTAAAATATTCCTTTTAAGAAACATATCTACAAACAAGCACATCTACAAATAAGTACATTCACCTTCCATTGAGTTGAATTCTATCAGCTAATTTGGAGAACTGGTCTGGAAGTCTTCTCTGTTTTATGACACCCTCAGGAGTAACAGAAACTTCACAGAGAGAATATGTATCGGATGCACCAGTCAAACCAAATTCATGAACAGCATGACAAACTACTTCTTTAGCCGTAGTGTCTTTACTGATGATGATGTAGCAACTTTGTTGATCAGCTTTGAAAACTCTTATAACTTGATCGGGAATATCTATATAAACAGAAAGACATTCCTGGTTATTTTCAAGAAAATTACCTTTAAACTATTCAAAGAGTAATTTGGAACACAATGATTCATTCCTCTTTTATTTCTATTTCAGGAGGTTAATAGAAATAACTCAGGATCGCATTTACTGATAAATAAAAGATATCTATTTTATCATATAGACAAAATATGAATACATATTTCCAGAAAAACACAAAGAAAAAGATAAAAACTGGGATCATTCTACACATGAGTTAGAAGCCACATTTTCTTTCATTTCATAAACCACAATCATTTTTGGGGACATTAAATATTCTCCTAAAAACAAGTTTTAATGGAAGCATACTACTCTACAATATGTATTTTATATATCTAAATTACTCACACCCCTAATGCTAGACATTTAGGTTGCTTACCATTTTCCTTTATTAGAAATAACATTATGATTAAGACCCCTAATAAAATGGATAAACCTCTGAAAGCAATCTGATTATTTCCTCAAAGAAAGTCCCAAAGAGAACTACTTGGTTAGGGAACATGCATAATTTAAAGGTGCCCAATTGTTCTCTGGAAAGATCACAATATTTTATAATCCTAGACTAAAAGAGGGCGAATTTGGTCAGACCCTTTCCAAAATTTTTAAATAATGCTTTTGCTTCTTCATTTTGAAAGCCCCCCCCCCCAAATATGTCATTGTTTTATTTCTTTGCTTACTAGTGAAATACAATAAGAGGCATTAGTTTAATGAACCATTGGTATTTTTTTTCTAAAATATGTTTTCCTACTTTTTATATTCTATTAATTTTATTTCCAATACAAGAAAATTTTAAATATTCATGTGGTTAAATCTCTGAATCTTTCTGCTACTGGCAAACAAATTCCACCTCAAAATAAATCGTTCATATAATATGCGTATGTAAATAGTTTTCCCCTCTTGTTCTATCATTTCTTTTTCTTGTCCTATAGCTAGAACTACCAGAACAATGTTCAATATGATGATCGCGGTTACTTTTTAATGTAACTAAATGTAAGTGAATAGTTATTTGATAACCTGAAAAAAATGCTAATTTTTTCCTTATGATAATAAATTGTTACAAAACCAAAAAAATTTTTTTTAATTAGGAAGAATTATTGTGGCCTCTATTGGTGATGCCTGCAAAGTGGGCTGGGAGATTTTGGTGGTCCAAGTAACTGCACACAGTTTTTCCAGCATTACCTTCATAGCATTATATATACTTTTAACATTTAGATAAAAAAAGACACATTATGTATTTGTATCAAAGCTAACTGAGGTAGTCGCCCATTTGTCCTGGCTACAGTCAAGAGAAGAGAAACGGAAGATGTGGCAGGAAATACTTTCACAGAATAAGGTAGCCCTCTGATACTGGAGACACATAAAGATAGAGACTAGTTCCTTGGACTGGAAGATTCAACAGGATATACGTGAATATAATTCCAGGGAGACGGAGACTTGATCAAAATATGTTTAATGTTCTGGATCTGCAGGCAAGTTGGAAGCTAGATGCTTCATCTATTCAAGACTTTCTGTAAGATGTATATACCAAACTGCCTTTCCTTAAGACATTCAAACATTTGATTCTTTAAATGCCTCGTTTAGATTTTTTCCCAAAGAGTAAATCCTTTATGTGCTGTTGACATAATCAGGTTTTTGAACCTTCAAAAGGGTTAAGGTTACACTGTTTTATGATATACCTAATTGAGGTACTTCTCTGGGCTAGAAAATGGCTGCAACTGGATGGAAATTCCCTCAACTCTATTAAAAAGTGTCACAAAATATATTGTTATTATCTGTATTGTTCCTAGCCTCTTCATGAAAACAGGTCTCAGTGGTCTGGGGCTCCAGAAATGGATCATTTAACAAGATTTTTGGGGGCTTACCCTGGGGAATTTGGGAGATGTTCTGATCCTTATATTACTTTCCTCACAGAAACTTATTCACAAGGGATAGGGAATTTGCACACATTTCATGCTCTCTTTTTTGGTGGCAATATACTGAAACATGTCCTGGGAAGCTGTGTTTAGCTGTGTATCTTGCCCAACAGCACAAAAAAGTCATAGTCTGTTAATGCCATCTTTTTCCTACAAAAAGGACAAATGATTATAAAGTCACATAAAAGCGTTTCAGGCAACATAAATGGGTGGCTCTAGATTTTATTCTATTTTAGAATTATTATATATATACACTAACTACATATATATTTAATATACACATACATATGCATATATATTTTATTAGAGAGGCTTTGGCTTTATAGAAAAATCATGTATAAAGTACAGGATTCCCATATATCACCCTATTACTGCCTCCTTGCATCGGGGGTTGTACATTTGTTACAACTGATGAAAGCACACTTTGATAACTGTACTATTAACTACAGCCCATGTATTAATTTAGTGTTCACTGTTTTTGTTGTATAGTCCTAATTAAAATAAAATTTTATTCTAGTACATATATACAACAAAAATTTCCCTTTAACCACATAATATGTAATTAACTTATATAATTATATCCACAATGTTATGCTACCATCACCACCATCCATTACCAAAACTTTACCATTGTCACAAATAGAAATTCCGCACATTTTAAGCCTTAGCTCCATATTTCCTTACCCCCACCCCATCTCCTGGTAACCTATATTCTAGTTTCTGTGAGTTTGCTTGTTCTAATTATTTCCTATCAGTGAGATCATACATTATTTGTCCTCTTTTGTCTGGCTTAATTCATTCAACATGATGTCTTCAAAGTTCATCCATTTTGTCACATGTATCAGAACTTCATTCCTTTTTACAGCTGAAGGATATTCTATTGCGTGTATATACTACATTTTGTTTATCCATTCACCAAAGATAGACACTTATGTTGTCTCAATATTTTGGCAATTTTGAAAAATATCACATCAGTGTGTGCAAACATCTGTTTGAGATCCTGCTTTCAATTCTTTTGGGCATGTACCTAGAAGTACCAGGTTATATGGTAATTCTATTCTTGACTGTCTAAGGAACTGCTAAACTGTATTCCATAGCAGCTGCACCATTTTCTATTCCTACCAGTAATGAATGAATGTTCTTATTTTCCCACATACCCTCTAACACTTTGTAATAAATTTAAAAAAAGCCATTCTAGTGGGTGTGAGATGGTATGTAATTACGTTTTTTTTTTTTAAAAGATTTATTTATTTTATTACATATCTCCCCTTCCCCCCGCTGCGACGCGCCGAGAGTGATCACTGCGCAGGCGCGGCTTTCCCCGCTTGTGGGCAGTCTCTGCATCCGTTCACGGCCGGCTTTCAGTTCGCGGGTGGCTGGCTGCGCTCCATCCGCGGGCGACCTGCCCTGCCCGTGGCAGCTCTTGCCATGTTCGTGGCAGCTTCTTGCCCTGCCCACAGCGGCTCCGGCCCGCCCATGGCGGCTTGCCATTCTCAAGGCGGTCTGCCCGCTAGGAGAGGTCCCTGGGAATCGAACCCGGGGCCTCCCATGTGGTATGCCGGCGCCCTACCCACTGGGCTATCGAGCCGGCCCCTGTAATTACGGTTTTGATTTGCATTTCCCTAATGGCTAATGATGCTAAGCATCTTTTTTCATGTGCTTTTGTCCATTTTTTTTTTTTAAGATTTATTTATTTTATTACATATCTCCCCTTCCCCCCGCTGCGGCGACGCACCGAGACTGGTCACTGCGCAGGCGCGGCTTTCCCCGCTTGTGGGCGGCTTCTGCTTCCATTCACGGCAGGCTCTCAGTTCGCGGG
>PVKH010048558.1:0-10186 GCA_004027955.1 Chaetophractus vellerosus | reverse complement strand
CAATAAGCAACAGTTTGGAAAGTAAGATTGTTCAACTTTTATGACATACTGGCTTTTAAATAAGGCTTTAGAGTATCTCATGGTCTTGGGTACCCTTGATTAACTCAATGGTGTTAAATACCAAAGATATTCCACCACATCACTGTTTAAGGAGGACAGGGTGGCTTATATGCATTTATTCAGCATTTATAGAGAGCCTACGATGGTAGGAATATTGGTGGGAGCAAAAGTGACTGACTCAGCACAGATTTTAGAATGGGAGTGATAGAGCTGAGTGACACAATTAACGATGCAACCAGGTTCTAGGAGAGGCCTAGGTAAGAGCTTACAAGTGTTCAGAGGTAAGAGAGATGAATTCTGGTTGGGATGATAATCCATGAGGCAGTGGTCATTGGAAGAGGGAAAGGACTTGAGGGAATGGCTAGTGAGAGCCTAAGAAATGCAAGACATAGGAGCTCCTATAACTGAAGCTTAGCATTCATAATGGGGTAATGGATTGGAAACAACAAAAACAACAACTGAAACAAAATATATTTATTGAGCACTAGCCATGTGCTGGGAGGACTCTAAGTAGCCTGAAGGTATTGACTCCGTATCTCGCAGCAAACTTTTGGGGTCATTCCCAAGCCTGCCAATCAGAAGGGTTAAGGGACTCTGAGCATGAAGAATGAGCTGGGATCTATTCCACAGGCCAGTGATCTCAAAATGCTCTCTGCTGCCGCAGGGTTCCCTGGAGGTGCCTCAGAGTAGCTTTGAGCTGTAAGGGAGGTAATCAAGGGGGAAAAGCCACACATACCCCATTTCTGCTTAAACTAAAGATGATCTTGACTTATGTATTTTATACCCGAGGCTTATAAGTAAGGTTTTATTTGGAGAAAACATTACTTTGCTAGTTTTTTCAAGTAAGTAAATTATGTGGCATGGAGGAGTGTCATAATATAAGTTGAGCAGATAAAAATCAAGGTACTGTATTTTGGACTCATAAAGTGTAAACATGTAATCTGTTGCAGAATTACAGAAAAGTGGGAGATGGAGGCATATAGGAACATAGTTTGTGTGTACTATTGAAGTTAAGCTAGGATCAAAGCAAACAAGATTGGTATAGATAAAAGATGTTAAATTTAAGCCCCAAGGTAACTACAAAGAAAATATTGGAGATTATGCAAACTCAAAGAGACAGAAAATAAAGTACAGGTTGCCAGGGGTAGGGAACAGATGTAATGGGGATTTAATGCATAATAGGTGTATGATTTCTGTTTGGGGAGATGGGAAAGTTTTAGTAATGGACGGTGGTGAGGGTACCACAATATGGTGAATGTGATTAATCCCACTAAATGACATGCTTGGACATGGTTGAGATGGGAAAGTTTATGCTGCATAAATGTTCCCACAATTTTAAAAAATGAAAGAGCAATTGAAGACACAATGACAAATATAATATGTCATCCTGTAAGGCTCTAATAAGAGAAGAGAAAAGACTCAAAAGTACATTATTGGACCACACGAAAATTGGAATATAGATGGTAAGCTTTATATTAATATTAAATTTCTTGAACTTGATAAGTACACCTAAGATGGTTACATAGGTGAATATCCTTGTTTGTAGGAAATGTACACAGCAGTGCTAAACGTTCAAGGAGCAGGATTTATACAACTTACACTCAAGTGTTAAAAATTGGATGGATAGATAGATGTATAGATAGAGGTAGATAGATAGACAGACAGACAGAATGATATGACAAATGTGGCAAAATATTAGTATTGGCGGATCTGGGTATCTAGGGCAATAGAGGTATGTTGAGATTCTCTGTGTGGGGGTTTGTATTATTTTTGTAGCTGTCCTGTAACTTTGGACATGTTTCAAAATAAAAAGTTTCAAAGATTAATCTTGGAGTGTGTGGAAGATAATTAGGAGAGGAAAGTCAACTTAAAAATTGTTAAAATAGTCCAGGTAAGAGATAATGGAACCCAGCGTTAGGACAAAGTTGTGGGGTTGGGGAGAGACTGTGGGTGGATCTTAGAGTTAGGACATAGGTGGGCTGTGGATGACTTGGGAACTGAGTGGGGAGAACGAAGGAGGAGGGAGGAGGGTAGATGGCTATACATCACTGATTTGAGCAGTGCAATCAGGACCCAAAGGATGAGGGGAGCAGCTCAGGTCTGGCTGTAATCAGGTTCTCTCATCACACTTGCCACCTTCTCTCTGTGCAGAGGAGCCAGATTTTCCAATGAGAAAGAGTCAGCTGTTATTCCAAACCCAGCATGGCATCTCTGATGAAGCAAGACCTTGATAAATCTGTACTGATTTAATTTGGCTATCCCATGACATCATCTCAAGTTCAAGTTTTAGACAAGGTGGAGACAGAAGGTGCCTTTGCTTTTGACTTTAAATAGATGGAGGGAATGAGACAAGCTTTCTGACAGCTCTTGGGGCATGAATTCATGAGGTAGAGTGATGCACTGTAGAAAGTAATGGTCTTACAACTAGGACAACTCGGGTTCAAATCTTGCCTTGTCCATTTCAAAATCTGTCACCTTGGGAATGTCTTCCTAATTGTTCAGCAACTGTTTTTGTATTTGTAAAATGAAGTAATAATGTCTGTCTCATTGACTGTCTCACTGCAATGTTACAATGATACATTTTGATAATTTGTGTAACGCTCCAGCTGTTTCATAGTCTTTGAGTAGTATGTGAACATTAGCACTCCCACTTCTAATCAAGCCATGTTAACAAAGACTCCTTCCCCTATCTTTATCCAAGGTCATTCAGTTTAACATCCTTAAGCTGTGTTTGCATGTATGGAAAGCTACTAGGTAAATAATGATAATGCCTATGATAGTCTCTAAAGTGTGTGTGCAGGTGACAAATCCAGCAGGCCAGACTGCAAGTGAGGGTTGCGTTCAGCCTGGTCTTGGGAAATAGTAACCATTCAATTAGAGGTGAGAGAATCCTACCAAAGGCATGCCATTTTATAAGGTGCCATGTGGGAGGTCACAAATAGAGAACTGAGGTCATTTCATATTTTGTAATGTACTTTGTCTTTTTCCATAAGCATTTAAGATTATTAATACTCTTCAAGTGTGTTTTTTCTTCATTACTGTGTTTTTGAAGGGGGCCCTACATACATATATATATTGATTTTATAAAACAAAATAATCCAGATTCTTGATTTGAAAACAGTAATTGTGAAGCACTTGGAGGTGAAGCTGAATATCAAGAATTTAATACCAGTGCTACTTGTAATTTGCATAGACTACAAAAATAATCAATCTTGCATTGTTGTAAGTTCAATGAGTACACAGCAGTTGATGACTTTGCCTGAGATAATGCATTTCAAATGCTATTTTCAATTGAGAATTGCCTACTGAATAATACTGCATTTCCTTAGTATGACAATGGTGTGCTGCCCACGGAGGGCAGTCCTTCTATGGAGGTGAAAGGGATGACGTGGCAGCAAGGAGCACACATGCCACCCGGAGCACCACCAGGTGTTCCTAGTGAATGGCTGAGGGGGCAGGTATCTACCAGAGCGGCTTGTAGCTTGATTTTCTAGGAAGAGTCACAGTTTGGCATTGTTGGGATTGAATCATGTTCCCCACAAAAGACATGATCAAGTCTTTTTAAAAAATTAAGTTTGTTTTTAAAGAAGTTTTAGATTACAGAGAAGACACATCAAATATATAGAGAATTCCCATATACCCTCACCCTCACTCCCTCTCACATTTTCCCCTATTAATAACATCTTATATTAGTGTGGTACATTTCTTACAATTGATGAACAAATATTGAAGCTTTGCTACTAATCATCATCTACAGTTTGTATTATGGCTTACAATTTGCACCATACAATTTTATAGGTTTTAGAAAAAATGTATAATGGCCTGTATCCATCATTGCAATATCATGTAGAACAATTCCAATGCCCTATGTTGCACTTATTCTTACCTTGTCCTTCCTCTTGCCTCAGAATCTTTGATTACCACTATCTTTATGTCAATGTTACAAGTTCTTCCACTACTATAATAATAGTAAGTTTACTTTGGTCCATGGTTGCATTCCACCCTTATGTTTGTTCACTCATCAATTTGAGGATTTGGGGATGGTGATGCCCACTCTGCTTCAGATTGAGAGGGTGCTTAGATCTTATGAGGTAGATGGAAGGAACTGTTTTGCTTGCAGTTGTAGATACTCTTTGCCTTTTGGGATGGAGGTTGTCCATCATCATCATTTTGTTAGTTGTCCTGGGTGAGTCCAATAAACTGGAGAGTAAATGTTGGCTGCAACTCTGCTGAGATTCAGGACTCAACCAGCATATGAATAGAACAGAGATTTAAGAATGGGTATAGTGCTAATTATAGGTTCAAATACAAAGTGTAGAAGAATTATGCATAGAGAAATTATAAACGAGTCTAACTCTGTTACATTGGAGAAATAGGGGTTATCATATATTCCAAAGTAAAGCCTAACAATGGGATGCTGATTTTATAGGGTTGTGTGCCTTGCCTATGGTGTCCAGATGTCTCTAGCATTATTGGGAGCACCCCTGTTTGAGCCTTTGTTTACTGTGGCAGTTAGTGCCTGAGACATGCATATGTGTAACCTCTGGAATGAGGTTTGAAATCTCTTAGCTGTAAAAACTCTTTTGTATTTAAAGTTTCTCCCTTTTGATCAAGGTCTTCTTCCAAATGCATCACTGGTTGGTACTTGGTATTAATTTCTTGGTGCCAGGGCGGCTCATCCCCGGGAGTCTTGTCCCATGCTGGGGGGAAGGTAATGAGTTTATTTGAGGAGTTTGGCTTAGAGAGAGGCCACATTTGAGTAACGAGGAGGTTTTCAGGAGGTAACTCTTAGGCAATAGATATGATTAGGCTGTTTCAATTTATGAGAATAAGATTCATAAGTATATTAACATCTAGGGTCTGTTTTCTATTATTAAGCACTACCTGTGTACTCTAGAGATCCTTGCCACTCTATTAGAGAATGTAGCAGGACTCCTCAGGATGGGAATTTAATATTTTGTTGGTTTTGTGTGGGTCCCCACCCACTAAGTTAACACACTATGACTACATGAGCACATTCATATTTCATAGGGACATGCTCTAGGTTCACCCTTCCCTACACATTCCCCCACCACTGACACCCTGCACCAATGACCTCCCCTGCCATAGTTGCCAAAAGTACACTCCCACAATTGTATTCTCAACCATAGTCCTCTTCCTCCCAGAGTCCACTTGTTCCTTCCTTCAGCCCTTCCTTCCCCCAGCTCTATGAATAACCCAACCCACTCCCCAACCCTGCTCACACACACTCCAGCATTGTTGACCCCACTCACATCACTGTACCACCATCACCCTCATCCACTACCAAACCTCCCCCATCCACCTTATCATGGATTCTGCCCAGATTAAGCACTGGCTCACCACTCTCTACTCCCTTTCTATCCCCTGGTAACCTATCTTCTAGACTCTACCTCTGTGAGTCTGCTCAATATCCTTAGGTCATATGAGTAAGATCATGCAATATTTGTCCTTTAGTGACTGGCTTACTTCACTCAAAATAAGGTCTTGGAGATTCATCCATGTTGTCACATGTGTCAATACCTCATTACCTCTTACAGCTGGATAAAATTGTATTATATGTATATACCACAATATTTTTATCTGTTCTTTTAGTTGCTATTGTAAGTGGATTTTTTTTCTTGATTTCCTCCTTAGATTGCTCATTATTAGTGTACAGAAATGCTACTGATTTTTGCATGTAAATCTTATTTCCCACCACTTCAGTGAATTTGTTTATCAGATCTAGAAGTTACATCAAATATTTTTCTGGACTTTTTACATATAGGATAATATCATCTGCAAATAGTGAAAGTTTTACTTCTTCCTTTGCAATTTGGATGCATTTTATTTCTTTTTCTTGCCTAAGTTCCTGAGCAAGTACATCCAATACAATGTTAAAAAAGAGTGGTGTTAGCAGGCATCCTTGTCTTGTACCAGATCTTAGAGGGAAAGCCTTTAGCTTTTCACCAATGAGTATGATGTCAGCTGTGGATTTTTCATATATGCCCTTTATCATGTTGAGGAAGTTTTCTTCTAATCCTATCTTTTGAAGTGCTTTTATCAAAAAATAATGCTGTATTGCCTTTTTTGCATTGATAGAGATGATTATGTGATTTTTTCTTTGATCTGTTAATGTGGTGTATTACATTAGTTGATTTTCTTATGTTGAACTATCCTTGGCATACCTGGAATAAAACCCAGGTACACCAGATCATGGTGTATAATTTGATTTGTGTGTTGTTGGATTTGATTAGTAAGTATTTTGTTGAGGATTTTTGCATCTAAGTTCATTAGAGAGATTGGTCTGTAGTTTTCTTTTCTTGAGTGTCTTTATGTAGTTTTGATTTTAGGGTGATATTGGCATCATAGAATGAGTTAGGTAATTTTTTTTCCTGGAAGTTTTTTTTTTTCTTTAAGTGTCTTAATTATGTCATACCACTGCTTTCTTGCCTCCGTGGTTTCAGATGAGAAACCAGCATTTAATCTTTTCGAACTTCCCTTATATATGATGGATCCCTTTTCTCTTCCTGCTTTCAGGATTCTGTTTTTGTCTTGAACTTTTGACAGTATGATAATTGTGTATCCCAGGGTAGGTCTACTAGGATTTATTGTGCTTGGAGTATGCTGCACTTCCTGGACATGTATATCCATGTCCCTCATAAGAGTTGGGAAATTTTTGGCCATATTTCCTTAAACACTCCTACTACCCCCTTTCCTCTCTCTTCTCCAAAAGGGGTTACCAGAAAGCATATGTTTGTGTGTTTCATGGTGTCATTCAATTCCCTGAGTCCTGAATTTCTTCCTTTTTTTTTTGTCTATTTGTTCTACTATATGTGCAATTTTGGATGTCCTATCTTTGACATCACTAATTCTTTCCTCTGCTTGTTCATCTGCTTCTAGTGTATTTTTAGTTTCTTTCATTGTGCCTTTCATCACCATAAGATCTGTTATCTTTTTATGTATGTTTACAGTTTCTTCTGTATGTTCCTCCAGTGCCTTCTTGATATCCTTTATCTCTTCTCTCATTTCATTGAGTTTATTAAAGATATTTGTTTGGACATCCTTGATTAGTTGTTCCATGTTGTGCATTTCCTTGTGCTTTTTAATTTGTTCATTAGACTGGGCCATGACTTCCTATTTCTTAGTATGGCTTGTAGTTTTTTGCTGATGTCTAAGCGTCTGTTTATCCAATGGGCTTATTCAGTTGGTTAGTGTCTCTTTCTAGTTTAAGGTTTTATTTTTGCTTGGTTTTGTGTTGAGTCTTCCTTATCACTTGGTTCCACTTATTCTATATCCTTGTGGCTGCCCATGGTCAACAGGGAAAAAAATTAGATCCACAAAAAAGGAAAGAAAGAAGAGAAAAAAGAAAAAGAAAAGAAAAAAAGAAAAAGAGGGAAGGTTAACAAAAAAATGACTTACAAAAAATAAATAATAAGAAAAAAATAGTAAACAGGAATAAAAATTTTAAAAGGTGAAAAAAAGAAACAGGAAAAAAATAAAATAAAATAAAACTCCAGATAACAGAGAAGAGAAGAAAGAAAAAAACAGGGAAAAGAAGGAAGAAAAGAAGATGGAAAAAAGAAAGAAAGAAAATAAAGAAAAAAATAAAAAGAAGAAGGAAAGAGGGGAAAATAGGGTAAAATAATAAATAAAAGATAAAAAGGGAGGAAAAAAGAAAAAGAAAATAAAAGACAAGAAATGGGAAGAGAAGAAAAAAAGAGAACAAAACCAGAAGAAGAAGGAAAGAAAATAAGGAAAAGGAGAAGAAAAAATAAACAAGCAAAGTAGCTCCTCTCTCCCTCAGAGGTGGCTGTGTGGCTCCCCTCCCCAGGACTGGCTGGGCAGTTTTCCTCTCCTCCTGGTCCGGCTGGTATGCTCCCTTCTTCTCAGGGTAGGGTGGGCTGCTATCCTTTTCCCAGTTGCCCAGCTAGGACCACCCCCACCAGCTGCCCTCTCCTAGCACTCCAGTGACAACCTGGCTTCCCTTATGCCCAGCAAGCCTGCCTACCTTCCCACATTTTCTAGAAGAAGAGTGCAACCTGCCATTCCCTCCTCTACTATCTTGGATCTCCATGGCCAAGTCTTAATCTGCATTTCTGTGGAGGTGAACCCATTTGTGAAAAGAACTTTGAAGATATTATTAGTGAAGGTGTGGACTCATGTGAACAGGAAGTTTGAAGATCCTATTTAGATGAAGCCAAGTTGAATCAGGTTAGACCTTAATTCATTAGGCTGAAGTCCTTATAAGCAGAGGAAATCTAGACAGAGACATAGGTGATGGGCAGGAGATTCTGAAGCCAGAAGGAGACGCCATGTGACAGGCAGAAATGAAAGCCAAATAAGTCCTAGGATTGCAGCAAGGCAGCACAAGAACATGACAGACACTGGGAGAAAACATGGGCTGTTGAGACCTTGGTTTTATAGTTCTCATCTACAAAACCGTGAGACAATAAATTCCTGTTTAGGCCAATCCATTGTATGGTGTTTATCATAGCTGCTCTGGGTTGGTTGGACATGGACATGTTCTCATTGTGGTTGTCTGAAGCCAGCATATACTGGCTTGCAAGATCCAACTGTTAAATTTTCATAAATTATTCAGCTTGAAAGAGGCCATTGTGAGAGTATTTATAGCATGGAAATAGAATGACAAGACAATCAGTACCTACCCCAACCCCCTAACTTTCCTGAAATCTGGTTCACTGGCATATTACTCATTGTCAATGGTGCATATTAAGGGTTTTACTTTTCTTACCATAAAGATTGGTTAAAGGCATCTCATTCCTCTACCTTCCCTAAAGTCCAAGCATAAGACTAGGTCATAGCCTAATCTTCTTTATTCAGCAAAAAATGTTGAGTATCTTATAAATTCCAACCATTATACATATAGATTAGGCACCATACAGTCCCTCAATAGCTCTGTGCAGTAACCTTCTTATCTAAAATTCACAGACAAGGAAACTGAGCATCTAATTGCTTAAGAAATTTGCCAATTACCACATGGGCAGTAAGTGGTCAAGTAAGAATTGAAACCATTTCTGCTTAAGCACATACCTGCTAGGTCCAGGGAAGGATTTGAGGAGTGCTTGTGTTCACTGATGTGTCTCTGAATCCAAGGGATCCAGGACCATTCTCTGCATATTGCTGAACTTTAAACTTCTTTTGACTCTTGAAAACAGAGAAAAGAAACAGGCCTTTCTTTTTCTCCATCTCACTTAGGAAGAATAAAACCTGTATGATCAGACTCTGCTTCCCTATGAAGTACAGCTAGATTCTGCAATGGCTATTTGGATGAGTTATTCCTATATTTTGACAGAGTTTCACAGAATAGGATATACCTTTGGAGAGCAATAACATCCCAGATGGCATCTTCAATGAAGAATCTGAATGGCCATTAATTCTGAATCAATATGATTGCTCAGAGTAAGTTTTGTGTGTTTGCAGAGTGTGTCTGTGGGTGTTCCCAGCAGCAAGATTATATAATTTAAAGAAGAGAGATAGTGAAATTCTTTGAGAAAGCAGCTGCAGTAGGGAAAACCGTTAAGAGGATGGAATGGGAGGAGTAGAAGGATGAACACGAGTTATTTTGTATTTCATGGTAGCCACTCAATCCTCAAAGGAGAAACTGAGAAATCATTATTTATTCATTCACTCACTTATTCCTTTGCCCAACAGTATTTTTGAGTAGCAATGGCACCATGCTGTGTGTTGAAGTTACTGTAGTGAACAAAGGCCAAGGTGGTTCCTGAACCTAGGGTGTTGCCAAATGGGGGGAGACTGCTACGAAACACATTACACATATAAGGGTTTAATTGCAACTGTAATAGTTAGTCTGGTGGAGAAATAGCAGGACATCCCACCAAGGCCTCAGTAATCAGACAGGGCTTCCTCAAGACGTGATTTTTCGCTGTATTTTGAAGGTGGAGTTGATCAGATGTAGAAAACATAATAAAGAGCTCCAGAGAGAGGTGACAGTGAGTCAAAAAGGTGCTTATTGTGTGCATGGAGGAGAGAGAGAACCCATGTGTCTGTCATATATTGAAGGAAGAGATGAGACTCGAGGCCAGAGCAATAGGCAGTGGTCAAACCTGCAGCTGGTAGGTTCTTTCTGATGTGATGTTTATCGTAA
>PVKH010048557.1:0-10190 GCA_004027955.1 Chaetophractus vellerosus | reverse complement strand
TGGTACCTTGAGACATGTGAAAGTGATGCCCCATGGTTTAATTTGTTCCTCTTTGTTTACTACTAGGGTTAAAAATATTTATTAACCATTTATAATTTCTCTTTTATAAATCCATTTTGATCATTTTTCTAACTCTGGTTAGTAATGTTTTTTTCATCAATTTATGTGAACTTGGGTTATAGGAAGGTTACTAACCCTTTGATATTTCAAATATTTTTCTAAGTTATTAGGTGAGTTGCGGTTTTGTTATGTTTTTTGACTTGCAGAAATAAAAAAATTGCTGTATACTCAAATTTTCTATATTTCCATTATGTACAAGTGTATAAATTTTTACACTTAGAAATTCCTTCCTTGTCCAGATATGACAAGTATTATTATAGCCTATTCATTTAGTCAATGCTTTTATTTTACTAAATGTTATGAATGAAAATCAAAACTGATTTTTCCTCACATATAAATACTGGTTCCCAAGACCACATATTCAACCACCTATTTTTCCCTATTGATTTCTATTGTTTCTAATTTTAAAAATTATTTCATTTTTATAAATAATGTTTTCATGAACACTGTTTTAAATAAATTTGTCACTATTTAAATTCTTATATAAGCATGAGTGAATATTCAACATAAGTGAGTGCATTTTCACCTAAAGACATGTACAGGAATGTTCATAGTAGGTCTTTTAGTAATAGCAGAGAGTGGAAACAGCATAAATATCCATCAAGAGTAGAGTGAATAAATAATGATATAGTCATATAATGGAATACTATACAGCATTGAAAAAAGAAAGACCCGTTGCTTTAAGCAACACCATGAGTGAATATCACAAACAAAATATTGAGTGATAGGGTATATACTGTGCAATGCTAAGCATTTAAAATTAAAAATAAGCAAAACTAATCTTTGGTGATAGAGGTGTACTGACTGAGAAAGGGAGTGGTGTATTTAAATATACCCTCTTTTCTTCCAACACCCTAGATGCCTGGAGGGGCCTTTTGCTGTGTGTGCAGCAGACACAACAGCCCACCCTGCACAGTGGAGTTCCATGGACACATTCCATGACAGCCACCCTCGGCCCCAGCTTGGGCAGAAAATTCCAGGGTCTGGAACATATTCTAGAAGGAGGTTGGTACAGGTTTTCATAGGCACATCCTCTCAGCCCCATGGACATCGAACCCTACATGGGGGGGCCCTTAAGTTCTGGGGCCAGGTTAAGAAGAATGCAATGGAAGGGCTCTACTGATGGTGGTGGAAGAGGGAGGGAGGGAATAGCAGAATGTTTTGGGTGGCACCAGAAGAGAACTCATACTTTAGTCATTTAGATTCAATACATCAATCCTTTGAGGTATTGGATTGATAGGTGAAAAGGAAATTGAGACTGATGAAGGATAACTCACTTGTCCAGGATTAATAGAATGGACATATGTTGTTTTCAGCACGCCCAGAAGCCATTCCCACTTCATTGATGACACCTGACTTTTGCTTGGAGGGACCTGCTCTCCACCCCACCATAAGGACTCAGAGTAACCCATTCTCCGTCCATGGAGGATGGAGATGTTGGATCTACCCCCAAGCTCCAGGGATGGCATGTGACCCACACCTACCAAAATCGCACGTTCCTCTCACCTGGGGAATGGGCACATGACTTAGGTCGGGCCAACCGGAGACAAAAAGCCTGTTTTAGCACATTCTGTCTATTTGGTGGGATGTTGAGCTCTTATGGACGTAGAGCAGAGAGGACCACTACAGAGGTCTGTGCAAGGATTCAGCACCCACGGGGGCAGGCATTTGGTTTCTGCTCATGTCTCCCGGGCCCTGGCTCAATCCGGGTGTAAGTACATCAGATTTACCCCTGCACTTTTCAATACATGGGCCGATTAATTCCTTTCTGTTATGGTCGTTTATACCAGTTTGAGTTGGATTATCTGTCACCTGATCAAGAAAAATCCTAACTGATAAACCTGGTAGTGCAGTATTCAAAACCAGTTTTGTCAGATTTCAACCCCAGTGTACTCAGCTGTTTTTTCCTGAAGGAGGGCAGTTGAAACTCTCCAGATGATTTTTAAAGCCACGTTTAGTTTTAATATCTCTGATTATCTCTGTAGTAAAACAGATTAATTTATCTTTTAGGGAAATGAAAGTGCTTAATGGGGTAAGGCACATTTTTAAGTGCTCAATAAATTTTGGTTATGGATGAGATAGAAAGTGTCTGGACAAGGAGTAAATAACAGCACTCCATGGAGAGCAGCAGTGTCCTCCCCTGCCCTCAAAATGTCGCTCTCCCTGACTCGAGGCCCCCCTCCTTTCCTCACACCTGTTCTCATCTAACCCAGGGGCCTACTTTGATAGCTTTGTTCCACATGAAATTTCCTCTGAACTCTGGGGTCACTTTGACTCCTTCTCATCCAGTGTAGCAGTAAATTACACAATGCTTTTCATGGTGAACATTTGAGTCCTACGTGCTTTAACGTAGTGGTGAGGAGCCCTGACCCTCGAGGCAGCCTACCTCGGTTCAAATCCCTTTACCGTGACCTGGCAGCTGTGTGACCTTAGGCAAATCACTCAAACTTCCTATGCTTCAGTTTCTTCCTTTCTAAAATGGAAATAAAGGTCATTTCTACCTCATAGGGGGCATCAGTTAAGTTAATTTTTGAAAAGTGATTATGACAATGTCTGTTATATAGAAAGCACAAAACATATAAGTGTTAGCAATGACTATTTTATCAGTGTGGCTGTAGTGAAAAGCTCATGGCCTTTGAATTCAGATCAATTTGTTTTAGAATCCTGGCCCCAACACATCTGTTGAGTAGTTTTTGATGGGTACTGTATGGTCCACAAAGCTAAAATATTTACTATCTGACCCTCTTCAGACAAAGTTTGCAACCTCTGATGTAAAATTTGTAAAGCCCCTCACAAAGTTTCTACAAGGTAGTTAGAATGCAGGATATGGAGATACTTTCCTCTTTCCCTTTGCTTTCACACCTTGAAGGACTAGGACCAGGTCCTCTGGATTTCTAAAGCCACTGAACATCTTGATGAATCAACATTTGGTTGAACATGTCAAATCTTGGTAATACAAGTACAATTGCAATGTGTTTTCCTCCTTAGTAGTAAATAAATACGTGTTCAGTTGAATACATGAAAGTTTTCATCTTTAAAATTATATATTCAGTACCATTTCCAGACCTCATAAGGGCAGTTCAGAAGTCACCGGGGGTGAACATGCATTCTGCCCTCGAGGTGACAATATGTTGCTAAATGAAGCACAGGACTGCCAGCCACCTAGAAAATGACACATCTTAGTGGGATTTCAACAGGCCACAGAGGGACTGCCATGGGCAGGTATTGAGCTAACAGGTGGCATCAGTGATGGCCTCTGGTACTTCATTATGAAAGTTCAGATGACCTTGACCGACTGTTTTCCCCAAAGGGAGAGGCTCTTTCTTCTGCCGGCAGCTCCTAATTATCTGAAATGCCCAACAGCCCAAGGTGCTTATGTTCGTTTCTCTTTAGTAGTTTTGAGCTGCTCTTTGGAGGATCGTTTTCTTGATCCCAAAGTGTATTTTGTGGTTTGAAAGAAAAGACAAATGGAATAATTTGTTTCTGTTCTTCTGAAGGAAGCATTTAAATGTCATGTCAAGATTGTCATAGCAGAGAAAGCTGGGAGCCCTGCATTTGCTGACTGGGCGGCTCCGCCTGCCAGCTGCTACATACTGCACTTGTTCTTCTCGGCGCCCACATCCCAGCACCTACAGTTTGATGAAAGGCTATGAGAAGTACAAGACACATGCATTTAAATGCTCTTTGAAGGTATGGACTAAGTGAAGAAGAAATGAATATCCAATGAGTTAAGATATATTCAACTGCAAAATGTGAGTTGTGAAAAATAAGTTTTGGGTATTCAAAGGAGGGAGAAAAGAATAAGTTGTTTTATGATGGGAGAAAAAGGCTTCATGGTGAAATAAAGATTTGAGCCATACATTCTTGAAATTCGTCTCCACTGTTTTGGAAACGTCACCGTGGACTGCCAGTGAAGTAAGTAGTTTAAGCTCATCTCTCAAAAGGCAGTGTGGACCAGTTGCTCTATTGGCTCTCTACATTGGAAACAGAATAGCCTGCTGGTTAAGAGAACACACTTAGGTTTCAAAGGAGCAAGGTCCAAATCCCACCTCTACCATTAGTTGCCTGTATGACTTCGGGTAAGTTGTTTAACTTCTCTGGACTTTCGTTTCCTCATCTTTAAATTTGGCATGATAATCTCAGAGAATTGTTTTTAAAACTGGAATACTTTGTGTGAAGATACAGGTACAGAGCCTGGCACTTCGCAAGCATTCACTAAATGGTAGCTATAATTTTTCATCTATTCATTCAACAAACATTCATTAAGCACTGTGTACAAGTTCCATGTCAAGACCTTAAGATAGCACAGTGAGAAAAGACAGAGGTGGTCCCTGACTTGACAAAGTTTTCAGTCTAGCGGGAGCTTACGGAGAATTTAACATGTATCAATATGGTCTTTTCTCTTTTGAAAAGGAGGGGTTTGCATAGTTATGGGAGAGCACAAGAGAAGCCTCTCAGCAGGATTTAGGAGATTAGAAGATGCTTCCTAAGGGGAAGTTGTAGCTATGCTGAGATCAGAAGGAGAAGTCAGTGAGAGCCTGAAGGTGATATAAGATGGGAAACTAAGAAATTGTGTTTAAGGCAGAAGGAATAACCCATGGAACACCTAGATACAGAAAGAGCATACATGTGTGGGAGAAACAAAATGGGTTCATTTGATGGAGGCAGCATTGTGCAAAGGGGAGGAGGTGGAAGAGAGCACTGGCCTGGGATTGAGGGGGCCTGGACCCTTACGACAAGACCAGCCACTTATTGTGAGCAAGTCATAATCTCCTGTGTCTCGGTTTTCCATTTCCCTCACCTGTAAATTGTGTATGTGTGTGTGTTGTTCCTTTCTAGATGTGTTAGTCAGAATAAGCTAGCTTATGTTATGGTAACAAATTATGGAATCAGTAGATCAACACAACAAGGTTGATATTTCCTAGTACGTGTTCTTGCAGGTTGGCAGAGGCTCTGTTCCATAAAACTATTCAAGGAATAGGGTAGTATGCTCCACCGTCTGAAATTCATAGCCTCCTCTGTTCTCCGTTACCAGAAGAGAGAGAGTGGAGGATTTTGCTCTAGCAATTACATGCTTTCTCCTGGCCGTGATACATGTCACTTCTACCCACAGCCCATTGGATAAAACTAGTTGTATACCCCTCTCCACCTGCAACATGTTTGGGAAATGCAGCCTTCTGTGTGACTAGAAAGAAATAAGAACCAGATACTAGTGAGCACAAGTCATATCTCCCACTGTTAACGATATTTAGCATCTCTACAGATGCTGTAGACTTAGCAAGGTGAGGAAGTTCATCAGCTGAGGCGTGATCTGGGGAGTTCAGTTCTGTCGAGTTAATTAAACGTCCACATGTGTGGTAATCCCAGCTACTGAGAATCCAGAGAGAAATAAGACATGGCCCCTTTTCTTCAAGGACACAAAATTGAATAAGGGAAATAGAAGAGATACCAAGAAGGATTCTCAATGCTATACTTGTATCATTTCCTCCATTTTATAGACGATAAAACTGAGGAGCTTATAGGTTGCTTACCATAAACCCACACAGCTGAAAAGCAGCAGGGCCCGAATCCCGCAGGCTACACTGCAAACAACCTCGGTGTGGTACACGCAGCAGCAGGACTCGTGCAGCTAGATAACTAGGACATATTGCTAATAACTCACTTCTTTTCTTTCCCATCATTAGCTAAGCAAGAGTACCGTTGTGGGCCTACTCTGTGCAGTGCACTGTGACACATATTGAGGAGGGGAGGGACAATGGTATGCTGGATAGCCTCTCTCCCCAGGAATCCTACAATAAAATTGAATAGGAAACAGGCATAACATTAATGGTTGCATTTATCAAGCTTTTATTATGCACCAAGAACACTATCATAGTTCTGATTTTACGCCTCTCCTTCCCTTCTCCTCTGGAGAAGCACTTGGGAAAGGAAGATCATGAAGGTTGATGGAAGAAGCAGTTCCTGGCCAGCCGGAGGCCACTTCTTGTCCTAAAATTCTCGAGGAACTTAGTTTGGTTCTAGGAGTGCACTCAAGTTTCAGAGAATGACCTAGACTCTTTGGCCAACAGAACAACAACCAGAATCCACAGGGGATCCCCAGAATTTGGCTTGCCTCTCAGAATCTCTGACCCACAGATTGTTTTGTTTGTTGTGTAGAGCCTTCAGATCAGCCCTGGTGAAAGGGGATCCCTGTGGAAGTCCCATGCTATGTCTTTTGTCTGAATGGAAATATGCGGTTGAAGCAGACCTCTATGCACACCAAATTGAACATGCCCCAGCTCCCTGCATTTGGCTCAATGTGGTGCTTTCCAGTGTGACTAAGGTAAGTGCATTCTTGGAAATACCTGGCTTCAAATTTATTTGAAAATTTGACCCAGGCATAAATGTTATTCAGCTATTGTTCTTTGTCTGTAAGTCTTTGGAACCATTGTCGTGTATATTGCCACAGGCAATGTTGTAGAGTGGGAAAAAAGTGACTGCCAGGTTCTGGGATAGCCCCAAAAGAGTAATGGCCTAAGAAGGGAAGAGGGTTTTAACCAGCCAAAGGTTGAGCTTAGTGTTGAAAAGAAGGAATGCCATTTCCTTTGCTTGGAAACCACATTAACCAATAAAGGGAAAGGGATTCTATCAGCATTAAAATCTTGGCCTGAAGCCAATTTTTGCCCTCCTTTAGATCCTCCCAGTATTAGCTTAACTGTCACTGCTGCTTGCCTCCAGCACTCAAAGAATACTCTTTTGTGCACTGTGTTGTACTTGTTTGCTGCCATCAACCCTTCCCAGTCATGTTTCCACTGTAGGTCCTTAGATCTGTGTCCACCAATACCCATTCTCCCAGTCTTCTTCCTTTCATAGTGATTGTAGGGAAACACAAGACTGCCCTGCACAAGATCAGCCACCATATTCTCTAGATGCATGTAGGTCACTGAGTTCTGGCTGATGGAATGTGAGTGTGCTACTTTCAGAGCATACCTTTCAAGGGAATGGGCATCACATTCAGATATTTATTTCAGTGCTGTTAATAACATTCACAATGTAGTGCTACCATCACTACCATCTGTTACCGAAACATTTCCATCTTTCCAAAAAGGAACCCTGTATATTTTAAGCCTTAATTTCCTATTCCCCATTGTCAAGGGTAGCAGAGCTTCCCTACCAATCCTGAACCAAATACTTCTGGATTTGCATGAAAGACAAACCTCTATCCTGTTTTTCACCTGTATTGCACATGCCTTGTACAATGTTTTACAACCTCTCAATCTCATCTCTGAGTCCAGCCACAATGGTGGCAATAGCTCAGTGTAGACCATGACTTGTTTTGTGCTGACAGCACCTCAACTGAAGCATGGGCCACTCATCTCTTGCTCTTTCAATGGGCTTTAATGTAAGAGCTTTCTCAGCATTCATGCTTATGCTACCTGGAAGCACTGGGGTGTTGACATACCGTGGGGCAACTCTCAACCAATGAAGGATAAGAGCAGATGGAAAATGTATCTCCCTTTGATAACATTAGCAGTCGATCTTGAGCAATGCTATTTATAAAGATTGTGGAATTCACTTATTTTATTTAACTTCTTTGGAAGTGTTAAAAATGTGTCCAGTTCATTTCAGTCAACTATCAACTTAAGTCATCAGAAAAAGCCAGAAAGCTTCCCTGAGAGCATTTAGAGCAGAAGTTCTTAACCAGGGGTCTGTAAGCTTGAATTGAAACAATTAAAAAAAACATGTTATTTTTGTGGGGACATGTTGGTACAGGTGTGATATATTTATTAAATAATACACAGTATAGTATGGATTTAGTAAGGGGTTTGTAGTTTTCACTTGACTGGCAAAGGGGTCTGTGGAACAAAACAGGTTAAGAACCCCTGATTTGGAGAGACCCTGATTTCCTACAGATTAAAAACAGACTGTACTGAAAATCAGGCCACTGGGTTTAATCATAAGGGTGACAGAACTGCAAAGAAGATTGAATACTCAGCATTGACTGGCACCACAGATAAAATTCAGAGCCCCAGTAAGGAAAAATATGGGGGCCTAGGACCTAGGACAAAGATGTTTGGGTGGATGAGTTGGAGCATCTTGAACTCCCAGACTCCCTTAAACACTCCAGGCCAGCAGAACTCTCCCCCTTGCTAGAGGAAAGCAGCTTTCCCTTCCCCAGAGTCCATCAAAGACCTCACCTAAGGTAGAGTCTTCACAAGATGATGCCTCTCTTCCTCAGGTTGTACTACCTTCTCCCTTTATTGCCTTCAAATAATTAGTGTCAGAAGTCTGTATATCCTAATCTTGGAAATAGAATCTCTGTTTTGGGAGCAAATAGCATATATACTTGTAGAGTGGATCTTGAGCATCTTGTCAAGGAGTATGGAATATAAAGCTATCAAGGGAAATTTTCTTCCATGAGAACACTCACTTATAACTTAGGGTTTAGTGACTGGCAAGAATACCTGGAACAAGTCTTAATACATTGCTGGACTAACTTCTTGAATCATGGGCACAATAATGGCCTATAGTAGATGAAAGGGGGAGAATATTTAGGAATGGGTCAGAAGGTTTTGCATTGTGGAAATATTAGAATGGATTTATTATTTGAGACTGAAGAATGAAACATATGCTTGTGTCCCTCAAGAGGAAGAAAAGGAAATTCCCTTCATTAAAATACTGAGGAATGCACTGGTAGGAGGAAGTAGTATCTCTGAGAAACTCATTGTAGAATGTCTTCTCCAGGTCAGAGTTGACAGGAGCAGAAACTGCCAAGAAAATTTACTAATGGGCATTATCAATGGGGCCACTTAGCCAACAGGTGGATATAATTACTATTATGAGCAGTGAGGCCAAAGTGGCAGGTAAGGTACCTTGAAATGAAGAAAAATGTGGCAATGACTATTAATCTTGGTGTTTCTAGTAGTAAGATAGGTGGACAGCCAAAAGGATACTATTTGATTTTATGCCTGGAAAAATTGAAAGCTGGTGAGCAGGAGACTATCACCAGCACATTCAATGGAAAACCGTGACCCTCATCCAGATCTGGGCCAATTCACAGACCAAGACCCTTCAATTGAAAGGGAGACTATATTCTTTTGAGAAAATACTCCACAAGAATATTTTATAAATAAACTTTCCAAAGTCAACTGGTTTCCTTTCAATGGAAACTATGCACTGGGAAAAGGAAATTTCTTATATCTTTTGATGACTATTGGAGATATAGCATGTACAGGCATTGAAACCAAGAGACTGAATTCATCATCTTGCCCATGTGGTTAGAATAAGATTTAACCCAGTCAAGTGATAGAGTTCTAGCCCAGGTCCCTGCGAGTTCAGTGAGTACAAGGACCCATCCTGTGGTAATTTCCCCAGTTCTTGAATATGGAATTGGGGTAGGTATAGTTAGCACAGTGGTTGGAGAAGTTCACACCCCAGGGGGCATTTAGCAATGTCTGGAGACATTTTTGGTTGTCATAATTTGGGGAGGGGTTGCTACTGGCATCTAGTGCATAGAGGTCAAGGATGCTGCTAAACATCCTATAACACACAGAACAGTCTCCCACAGAATTAGTCAGTCCAAAATGTCAATAGTGCTTGGGTTGAGAAACCTCTGACTTAGCAGTTGGAAGAACTAGCATATTGGTTCCTTGACCTATAGAGAAAGAGGTTTCAGGAAGGGCCAAGTGGAAACCCCTAAATCTGCATCCTCTTCTTTGCCCACATAATAAATCAGCAGCAATACCCCATGAAGAGAGGAATTATAGGAATTAACACCATCAAAAGACTTAAAGGATGAAGAAGCGTTGGTTCTCACGATATCTCCATTCAATTCACCACTATACCCCTTATAAAAATCAGGTGGATCATGGCAGATAATAGTGGACTATAAATTTAACTACGGATGGTAGCCCCAATTACAGATCTTGTGCCAGATATGGCCTTGTTATAGGAACATACTATCGTAGTCTCTGTCATTTGGCATGCAGCTCTTGATCTGGTAAACGCATTCTTCAGAATCCCTATTAGATGGAGGATCAGAAGCAGTCCATGTTTATGATAGAAGCACAGCAGTACATTCACTCTCACAC
>PVKH010048556.1:0-10190 GCA_004027955.1 Chaetophractus vellerosus | reverse complement strand
AGACATTAACCACAAAAAATAAGGTACTTTTCCATAAAAAGTATACAAAAGTAGAAGAGTAATAAATTGGAAAATAATTTTCAGTGATTATGAATGACAAGGATTTAACATTAAAAAAATAAAAAACATATATCTTACAAATCTTTAAAAAAATCTCTAATGCCCTTTATCAAAATCAAAATAGTAGCTATACATCCGCCTATTCTCACCAAACACAATCATTCATCTAGTTGCTCAACAACCGTCATCTCATTTAAACCTTGTTCTGTGGAGTTGGTGTTATTATTTGTAAGTAGAAAGTAAGACTAGGACAAAGGAATCCAAACCAGATGTGTCTGTCTACAAAGCTTTCAGTTCTAAGCACAGCCCTGTATACCCTGCATAAAAGTGGCCAAAGGCAATGAGCTCTATTTCATAGAGGAAGAAATAAACATGATAAATATTCAGTCTGCTAAAATCAAAGACATACAGGAGATACTATTTTTGGCTATCAAAATGACAAAAACAAAAAGCTATCATGACACTCAATGTTGGCAAGAGTGTGGTAGGATAGATGACCTCACATGCGACGCGTGGAGTCACAACTTTACAAAACCTTTTTGGAACAGAATTGGCAAGCTGAACCAAGAGTCCTAAACATTTTTTTCCCTAATAACTACACTTCTAGGAATTTATACTGAGGAAACTGTCAGAGAAAGTCATAAGAACGTCTTCATTTACAAGGAAATTCATTGCAGCGTTATTTATAATATTTAAAACACAGAACTGAAAGTCACACACATGTCCGATAGTAAGGGGTGATGGTTAAATTGTGAAACATTCAGAGCATGGCGGCAGTCGGCTGAATAAGGTCCCTTCCTAAGATGCCCACATCCTAATCCCCGGAACCTGTGGATATGTTACCTTCCATGGCAAGAGGGATCCTGCAGAGGTGAATAAGTTAAGGATCTCGAAGTGGATTATCCCAGTGGCTTTAATGGTAGCACAAGGGTTCTTGTAAGATGAAGGCAGGGAGACCAGTGTCAGAGAATGTGATGTGATGATGGAAGCCGAGGTCAGAGGCATGCAAGGCTAAGAGCCAAGGAATGGGGGCAGCCTATAGAGGCGGCGGATTCTCCCCAGGAGCCTGTGGAAGGAACACAGCCCTCCCAACGTCTTGATTTTGGCCCGTGAAGACTGATTTAGGACTTCTGACCTCCAAAACTGTAAGATAATAAATGTATGTTGTTTTAAGCCATAAAGTCTATGATAATTTGTCACAGTGGCAATAGAAAACTAAGATACTTGGCTACTAAATCACCATTAAGAGTCACATTTGCAAAGATAAATAATGAGAGAGGATCATTATCAAGATAAGGGCTATCTGAAAACAAGAATCATAAAAGCTGATACAGATGTTAAATTGTAAGCTTTCTTAATGAGTCACTAAGCTTCCACAGATACAACCTTCCAAAGTGAGGTACCAGATCAAGGTGCAAATATCTAAAGGTTAAAATTACGTACAGGACTCTTTAACCCCTCGTCCACCTCTACAGTATGAAAAGGACCAGTTTGGGAAGGAATACCTAGAAGAGAATTTCTTTGGAGAGAACCATGGTTGTTGTGTGAGGACCCACCATGTGCTCCCACAAAGGTTTAAGGAGTAGGGGGGAGGAGGGGAGTGCTAGAAACGTATCTCAAGCCTACTAAGAAGCATTTCAAAAGGACCCAAATGACCTGATACCTGTTGCTTGCTGTTGGGAGACATATAACGAGAAATCCCAGTGGAGAGAGTTGTCATGGCTGGCCGTTCTGGGGGTCAGAGTGAAGGAGAGAGGGTTATGTGGGACGCAAGCACTCCAGCATCTGTAGAAGCAAAGGATGTGTGTTTCCCATGGACCAAACATCAAGAGAGAGTGAGAGAGAAGCAGCATGGGGCGTGGGAGGTATCCAACAGGATGCCTGGGGAAGTTAGCACTAGATTACTAGGGGCTGAGAAGGGGGTGAGCAAGCTCTGGAGAAGGAAGGTGCATCACCAACATGAAGTGAAGAGGACTGCAGCTAAAAGGTCTTGGAAGGCAGGGGTGGAAGCAGGGAGTATCTCCAAGGAACACACCAAAGGCCAATGAGAGCACTGGCTTTGGACAGCTGCCTGGGTCCAGAGAGTAAGAAGCCACCGTGGCCAGTGCCAGTCACATAAAACGCCTCTAGTTCTTTCCTCACTCAAACCGGGAGAGGCCAGCAATGGGCAGAAAGTGGGTGAAGAGGGCAATGCCAAGTGTGGAATCCCCCCCCCCCTTTGCCTTCTCTGGGTTTTCCAGTGGCAACCAGCCTACCTGCAGAAGTGGAGAAGGCACTGTTAAATTAAAATCAAAGTTTTGGTTATTATAAGGGACTGGGCATTCTGACTTACAAATTGAGATTATGTTTTTTGAGAAAGTGACCAACAGATCTCTTATTAATTAGGAGTGATCAGAAAAGTCATGAAACTGCCCAGGCTTCTTTTAGGCCAGGAGGAAAAATTATCCTTTCTCAGTACATTTGAAAGTGAAATTGGAAGAGATGAAATAAATTTACTTTATGATAATATCCCAAAAATCATTCTTGGCCAAAGCACTGATTATATTACATTTTTTAAAAAACGTATGGGAAGGAAAGAAGAGAAGAAAAGAAGAGAGAACAAAAAGAAAAGAAAAAGAACAAAGATACACTAAAATATTAGTAGAGTTATTTTGGATTAGTTGGGTCATGTATGGGTTTTATTTTCGATTGTATCCTCTTTCCACTGTTTTTACATATATGACCTATATAATCAGAAAAGTAGTTGATATGCATCTACTTACTCCTTCCAAATGAGCTCATTCTTTGTAACAACCCAGTCTATGGCTTCATGAAAAGGGAGTTCTAAAATGCTAAGGACTGATAAAAATGGAAACCATTTTGACCATTCAGGGACTAGAGGAGCTTCTTCAGTCCTAAGCATTACAGTTTTCGAGCAATGTATTTATGGGAGCTTTCTGTAGCTGACGCCGTGGAGTCCTTAGACCGGTGCCTCGTTACAGAAAGAACTTACTCATGGTGGGCAGGAAATAGCTGACCAATAAAATATGGGTGGCCCAAAAAAAAAAAAAAAAACAAACCTCATCACTTAAAACCAGCGAGGTATTTGTTAGCGGTGGCAACAGAAAACACGCAGAGAGACTTCTGGGTAACAGAGAGAGAAAAGAGCCTTGAAAGTAACCCAGAGTTTTAAAGAAACCATGCACACTAGAACCCAAATTTGAGGATAGGCAAGCAAGAACAGAAAAATACTTATGGGAAACCCCCACCTCTAAAAGGGTTCTTGGGATGGTAAAGTGCCTAATGTACCTCAAGCCCAGTGCTTCTCTCATTGTAAGTGCTTCATAAAAGCTGGTTCTCTCTGCTTCTCGATTCCCCCCCTCCTCGGCCACCTCCGTAACATATGGGCACTCAATGGGGTGGTTTGGCAGCAAATGCATCCTCATCTCTGCTTTCTTTACTCCATTTCAGTATTGGGTGAATTGTCATGCCTGATATGGTTGATTTCAAAGCCAAGTTTAGATGATGTGAATAATTAAAATCATGTAACTTAAACTCCCAAGTGAGGCACTTCTGAGTCCTGCACACAGAGGAAACTTAAACGTTCAATTGGAAAGGAGCAGCCAAACCGCAGCCAAACGAAAAAGGCTACAAATCCAGCATTTTAGGTACCACAGAAAATTAAGCACAGCAGGCAGAAAGGCAGCAAAGTTTATCTTGAGTCTGGGCCAAAGTGAGCCGAGAGGAAAACAAACAGACAAACAAAAAATCTCTTGCAAAATGTATCATTCAACCAAGGTTTCGGGGGATGCCAGTGGCCCCTCCAGGTGCTGGTTTGTTCTCCAAGGCCACGGAACAGAGCAGCGTTCTCAGACACCACTGCACAAGGTCAAGCTTTGTCTTTAAATACAATATTAAATTAAAGGTCTTTGGGGGAGTCCCAGAATAGTGCACACAGGATTCGCGGTTATCCTGGTGCCTGCACCCTTTAATTCTGCAAATGCATGTGCTGAAAAACTTAACAAAGTTCCCTCCTGATAGGCATGTGGCTCTTGTGGGATCTAAGAGCTCCTTCCCTCAGCCTTGGCATTGACACGCAGCAGCGCATCCAAAGGGGAAACGTACCCAGTGCTTATCAGCACAGACCCAAGGTCCATTCCAGTCCTGCAGGAGGCAGAGTCACACGTACACACTCTGATATTCTCATACGCACGGGCGCGTGCTCACACACGCAGATTTTAAAAGGGAGTATGGAAACTCAATGCTAAAAATAGAATCCAAGATTTCCTAATGGGGTTAAAAAATGATATAAGGAAAAATCTGCTCACAGTTTTAAGTATTTTCCCCGCTTTAATCCCACCCATTTATCTCTGCACATTGCAATATTTAGGATATGGCCTCTGCTGAAACTGGAGAAAATTCAAACACTTATGTTGTGAAACTACATTTCCAGAAATGCAACTCAGGAAGGCACACTGGAGTATACACAGAGCGATAAGCAGGGTTTCCTGTGTCTTAAGGTAAATCCAGAAAAAAATTAGCACAGTTTCTGATAGTCTTGCTTCCTTCAGGCAGACAATGCCTGTTCTATGGGTTACCACCTTAGATAGCCTATACAGCATTTAAATGGAATAAATGGAATTACTCTTGGAAGACCTACTCATTCAATATCCCTAGCGCCCCCTCTCTGTCAGTCACCGTTGTAGAAACTGCAGGGGCTGCCCTCCAGGAACTCCCCATCCATAGGGTCGCTCCTTCTCCATCTCATTCAAAATATTTGTCCTTAAAATATTTACCCAGGATGAGAACTAGGGATTGCTATTTCCCCTACTTGGCAAAAGAGGAAATGGAAGTGCATCACTCCGGAAGTAAGAGGATTCAAAGGCATGTTGGCACAGGCCTGAAAACGCCGCTGGAACAAACTGTCCTTTGCTGGGCTGAGCTCTCACCAGCTGCCACGTGCAGCACGGAATATTCACTCACCAGCTGGAAAAGGGCCTGGAAAGTACATGCGCTGCCTCCTTAGGCTTAATCTCGGTGGCTAGAGCAAAGCTTTGCATCTCCAGGACTGGCAACACTTTAAAACTGTAACCAACGTTTTGTTTTTTCTCCCCTCAATCAACCAACACGAGATGTTCCACGGCTGTGCTGGCAAAACCGGCACTTCCAGTCGCCGGGCTGCCTTGGACCCACCGTGAGCGCCCTCAGCAATGCTGGGCACCCTGAAGCAAGCAGGTTGGGGGGCTGGGGGACTCTGCTCGGGCCTCGTACTCAGTGGACCCTCCGCCCCTTCCCCCCATGTCCTGGAGAAGGGTGCGCCCGAATCCAACATAACTGGTGTCCTTACAAGAAGGGGAGAACTAGACAGGTATGCAGAGGGGACAGCGCCAGGTGACTGAGGCTAAGGACGCCGTGGGTTGCCGCCAGCCCCCCGCCAGAAGCCAGGAGAGATGCCTGTATTCTTCCCTACAGGCTTGAGGGAGCAGGGCCTGCCCACACCTTGAGTTTGGACCTCTGGCCTCCAGAACTGGGAGAGGGCAATTGTCTGTCGTCCTAAGCCACCCCGCCTGCGGTACCTTGCTATAGCAGCCCGAGGAAACTAAGGCAACAACTGGCTGACCTCCTAACCCAGCCCTCCGGCTGTGGGTAGAATGAAGCCCAACGTGTGGCCACTGCGCTAGCGGCCTCCGTTGCTTTCTTTGTTTTAGCTCAGCAAATATTTACGGAGCACCTCCTACGTGCCAGGCGTTACACCAACCACTGGGGTTCAGCGATGAACAAGAAAGACATAGCTCTTCCTCCACCCAGAGGTTCGAGCAAGTAAAAGGAATAGTATTCTAAAGTCTATAATTAAACATCATAGGCTTATTTATTTATTTATTTATTTTACAGTTTTCTGGCTTTTTATTTCTTTTTAATATTTTTTTTATTTTTTAAAAGATACTTAGATTACATAAATGTTACACAAAAATATAGGGATTCCCACAAGCCCCACTCCCCACACCTCCCACAGCCTCCCACATCAACAACATCCTTCATTAGTGTGGCACATTCATTGTAATTGATAAATGCATCCTGGGGCATTGCCACTGAGCATGGACCATATAGTTCACATTGTAGTTTACACTCTCTTCCACACAATTCTGCGCGTTATGGGAATATATAAAATGGAAAAAGGCTAATTTTAAAATTTTGTCAAACATTTACTGTATATATCAATACATGCAAATATATCCAATAATTGAATTCAAACCAGTGGGTTTTTTTTAATGCAAACAGCAAACACCAAAGCAAAACCATCTTACTTATCAAAAGAATAAGGTATTCTTTATCCCATAATAATATCTGGAACGTGAATTAAAGAATTTAGGGATATTCTCACCTAGCCTCTCAGCACCTCGGCGTGCTCTAAATATCAAACTTGGTTTATATCAGTGGGAATTGCTAAATAAATTTAATTCATCGCAGAAAAGATCATGACATCTTATTAAATTTAAAACATATTCCTATTATGGGAGTCATAACTCCAGGAGTATAATAAAATATACTAAATAAAAAATTATGCAAACCCCTTTTTTATTAAAGATATGCCAGAGTATCTTCAGAAATGCAAACGGGATGCTTTGAAACACAAAATCATATCATGTTTGGAAGAAACTGGGTCTTCTGCGGCTACAGAAGAGAAGAGTTAGGGAACCACAATAAAATAAAAAGCTGTGATTCGTGTGTGTATGCATGCGAGTGTCTTGCATTACATTCATCCTGAGATGTAGTCCCAAGAATGATAGCTGGTGAAGAGAGACTGAGCTCAGGCTGGAACTTTCCAGCAGCCAGAGCACTCCGTAAATGGTGCAGACTTCCTGGGGGGCTGAGAGATGCACCTGAGAGGCTGCATGGCCTCCTGGGAGGAACCCAAGTACGTTCCCCAGTATGAGTGGGGGCCTTGCCATCCTCCGAGGCCCCAACTGCCCTGAGCATCTATGAGGTCTTTAAAGATGTTTTCATGCAGAGGAGCCAAATCATATGTGATACTTTCAATGACTGTAAAGGTCTTCTTTTTCACCCAGACAGAAATGGCATGCAAACTAATAGAGAAATGTCCTAGAAAGTGCTAGAGGAAGCGTTCAGGGACTATTGTGAAATCATTGGCCTGACAAATATGAATGCATGTTTAACACTCACAATAGCATTTGTCATTAGGGCAAAAGAATAGATTCCAAGGTTCAACTGAGGTTCTAAGGGCGTTTTCTAGCTTCTGATCATTGAGAGAATAGAACAGATAAGTTCACTATGGTGGCTCTGAAATCAGGTTGTCTGAGTTCAAATCCCACCTCCAAAATTTACTTGATATGGGCTCTTGAGAAAGTCACTCTCAGTGGTAGAATTTATTTGTTCAATATATTCACGGGCCTTCCTTGTCAAAGTGTAATATCAGATTTGACCATGCTGTTTGCTTTGACCAATGAAATTGAGAGGAAGCAGCATGGGTTCCACTTTTTAAGCATTAGTTTTAAGAGAGAGGTGTTGCGTGTTCTGCCTTCACAATATTCCTTCTGCCAGGACACTGGCAAGGTCACAGAGAAGAGCTACACCTTCAAACTGGGTCCCTGTGAAAAGAACTGATGTCGGTCTACAATACACATAAAACATGAGAGGAAAATAAATCTTTATTGCAATAAGTCAGTGAACTTTGGGGCTTGTTTGCTACTGTAGCATAACTTCGTTTATATGGTTTAATATACTATTTAAGAAACTACTCTCAGTTTACCTCTCTGTAAGATGAAGATGAAGAAAAAACATATTTCAGAAAAGTGTTGGAATAAATGAGTTAATTCTTGCAAATTGCTGGGAACAGAGTCTGCCATGTGGGGAGCATTAAGTAAATGCTACTTAGTATTTTGATTGGGCTAAACAAAAATTCTGAGATGAATGCCTACAATTTCTGAGTGCAGATAATACAATTATTGTCTAACACACTAGTAGCAACCACCAGTAACAAGGAAGAGTCCACTAATAGGTTAATTTAGCAAGACAGTCCAAGTCAGCTTTTACACAAGACATTTCATCTCAAAAATGACACCTGAAGCCAGTGGGGACCACCACCATGCTGGAATCAGGATACCCCGACTTCCCCACCTCCTGCTCACTGAACCTCAGTTTCCTCCGCTTCAAGTCAGGAGGTTGGACTAATGGTTTCCAATGCCCTGGCAACTTGTATGTCCAATGCACTCTAGATGGAATACATTTCCACCCTACAAACGACACATACGGAGAATGTAATGGTAGAAGGCAGCCCTGAGGTGCAGTTGTTTATTCCAATCCAGCAGTGGTGGAAATTTGAATTCCAGGTGTCCAAGCAAAGTTCTGGAACCCAGAATGGCTCTGTAGCATACCCGGGCGAGACACTCCTTTCATGGGCTCCCAAGCCTTGCAGGGGACGGCAGGCAAAGAGCCAGGCCTGTGCATTCCAGCTTGGTCGGCATTTTGTGGCCCAGTCTTCAGGGAACTCTGACTGACAGGTTTGATAAACATATTCCACTCGTTTGTGTCCCTGAAGCACTGGCATGTGAGTAACAATCCAACACCTGCCACAGAGGGACAGAGCAAACTAAAAAGGCCTCTGAAATCTCCAATTTTTGTTGCTATGATTTCATAGTCGGTCTCTGAGGACTCACACAACAGCTGAGCAGTGAGTTTTTGACCACCTGTGAATTAAACAACGAGATCTTCCCTTAAGAACTTTGATTTAAATGACATAGGGTGCGTACTACCAAGGTTGTCGTACAAATGCCTTATGCAAAATTGATAAAACTTTTTTGGAAAGCAATTTTACAATATCTATCAAGAGCAACAAAATAGTTCATCTCTTTAGACCAAGTAACTCAACTCCAGGAAACATATTTTAAGGAAATATTTCACTAAATGAGTAAGGGATGAATTGGAGGAAACTAAATGCAAAACTATATTTCTCGCAATGCCTTTTATAATACTGAAAAATTAGAAAACCTTTAAAGTTTCTAAATAGGAAACTGGTTAAATAAGTTGTACCGTAGCCTCGCAATTGAATTTGATGCAGCAATTAAAATGATAATTTAAAACACTACATATTCACATGGAAGACGTCTATGACATAGAGTATGAGGGGAAAAGCTGGATATACCATGTCTCTATATGAAAAAGGTACAAGCAGTTTACACGCTTGATTTATTAAAATGGCAAAATAATCAATGTTTTTTTCTTTTGATGTATTGATTTCTGTGTGATTACACTACTGACTGCTCATTAAATAAATCTTCACAGTAAGAAAGCATATGTGAAGAGAGTCACCTCATTCTAGTTTTATATTCAGTGTGATCTTTTCTCCACCAGATTCAACATTTGTACTATATTACATATTCTCTCTGGGACAAAAAAAGATTTCAGTACTGTATGCAAAATATTATAACCCTAAGGGCTTTTAGCATTTGGTGTTTTCAGAAGATAATCTGTATTGATTTGCATGACTTTATTTGTACTTCCAGTTTAATTGCAATGTAGTTTGAGTATTTTTTTAATCCAACACCAAGGCAAAATGGTCATGATTTGCAAAATGTCAATTTTTTTTTTCACTTCTGATGTCAATGCTCGCATTAAAAGCAGCCAGGCACAGTCTGATGCAACCAACGAAAAAAGGCAAATTTTGTCATATTATCCTAGAGTGCCCATCAGTTCCCATCTGCTGTGAAGAAGGCAACTTTGTCAAATACAAGTTCACTGGCCAGGTTACACCGACAGGGCATTGCTTTTCCAGGCAGTCTCATTCAGCCCATGCTTCTCTCTCGGACTCTGAGACCCTCTCTTTTCTCTTTTCTGCCAATGTCTGCTACCAGAAGCCAATCCTCCGTTTCCGTTTGGAGCTGAGATTCCCATTCTCTCTGTCAAGAAACCTGTGAGAGCTGATGCTTTTATCTTTGAAGGAATGTGCTTGTGCAGGGAGCCAACACTAGCTAAAGTAACTTGACTCAGGTCTGTTCAAATGTACTAATACTCAGAGAGGTGTAGCATGATGGAAGGACTTTCTGGGTTACAATGACGGGATTTAAGTCTCAGTTCTGCCCAGTACTTGGCTTTGCAGCCTTGGCCAAAGTCACTGCTTATCTCAGAATCTTCAA
>PVKH010048555.1:0-10188 GCA_004027955.1 Chaetophractus vellerosus | reverse complement strand
TTCTCATCCTGGTGGCTGGAAACAGCAAGTGACAAAGTCACACCCTCAAAACAACAAGCCCCTGCAAACTCCCTGATTCCCACCAGCTACTGAGCCAGAGGAAGCACTATCCAGTAGTAAGAGGGTTCAGGTGAATATTGTAGATGTTTTTCCTTTCTTTGGTTTGGTTACCTGGACCCCTTTGAACTTTAGGGAGCATACCAGCTGGCAAGAGGTGGCTCTTGGAAGAGGGGAAAGCCAAATCTGCTAAGGCAGCCTGAGTTATCTAGATGTCTTGGAGAGATGGGAAGACGGTGAAGTCAAGCAATTGACTAATACAGTGCTGAAAACTATCAAAATCTCAACTACTTTAAGGGAGGTGAGCAGTAAAAAGTACTTAAAAACCTTCCAAGGCCTATTTAGGGTCCCCTGAGAGGAGGGGGGAGGTCTGGATGAGGGTTGAGAGTCATTTCTCTGCAGTGAGTTTGGATACCAGGGCTGAATTTGAATTTCAGAAGGGAACTCAACCTGAGCAGGAGAGGTGAGGGGAGATCCATATTCCAGAAGAAATGGCAGAGATTAGACCCACCATGAAGGATTTAAAGTATGCAGTATGTTTATCCCAGCTGTATCTGCATTCAACGTTCCTATTTGATCTATGCAGAAAACAGGTGGACCTTGAATGATCACGTGGATTATCTTAAAGTTACCCAGGTGTTGAAATCCAACTACAGCTGATGTGCCTATGAGATATTATTGCTTGAGCATTTTAAAACATTCCTTTTTTCCTGGTATAATGGTTTGGCAGTTTTTATAATTATGGATTCCAAAAATATGAATTGAATCATGCTTGTAAACCGATCTGTTCATCTGGGCATGATTGGTTTATGATTAGGGTGTTAACTGGGCCATGACAGGAGGGCATTGAGCCCTGCCCCTCAGTGGGTGTGGTGTCAAGTATAAAAGGCAAGGCAGAATATTTGAGAAGCAGATTTTTGAGAAGCAGTTCTGATGTTGGAGAAGGCCTTTTGCCAGATAGTCTACAGCTGACCTTATGGACAAAGTACTAAGTCTGGAGAGAAATGCAGCCCCGGCAGGAGAGGAACCCCAAGGCCTGAGACCTGGCAGACATCAGCAGCTGTCTTGCTCCAACATATCGACTTTGGTGAGGGAAGAAACGTATGCTTTGTGCCCTGGTACCTGTAAGCTTCTACCCCAAATAAATACCCTTTATAAAAACCAATTATTGTTATATTGCGAAGCACCCCTTTGGCTGACTAATACACTTGGTATGCCAATATTGCAATGGAAAATGCTTTTTTCTTGATAGTAATAAGTACAAAACACCAGAAATAGTTTTCTTTCAGCTTTAAAGGTCAGCAATACACTTTTTCTATCCTACCTCAGGGAAATATAAACTTTTCAGCACTGTGTAATAATCTATTCATTGGAGACCTTGATCACCTTTCCTCTTCACATGAGAAAACATCATCCATTGTATTGATGGCATTAGGCTAATTGCACATATTAAGAAGTATCAGCATCTGGTCTAGAGTTATTGGTAAGACAATTGCACTTCAGAGGGTTGAAAATAAATCTGACAAATATTCAGTGACTTTCCATCTCAGTGAAATTCTCTGCAGCCATTGTTGTGTGACATGTGAATCCCTTCTAATATGAGTGATAAGCTGTTGCATCTGGCCTTTACCAGAATAACAAAAGAGGTACAACTTCCAGTGGGTTTCTTTGGATTTTGGAAACAATACATATATTGTGGCATAGAACTATGTAGCTCAGAGCATGATCTTAATCTTAATTCATTCCTGTGTGTGTGAACAGTGATAAATAAGACTTTTGGATGAGTTTACTTCACATAGTATGTGGCCCAGCTAAATCAAGATGGGCCTCAATCCTCTTATTGAGAGCCTTTTAGGGAAAGTCATGGATATGGAGAAAGTCACAAGGAGAAGCTGGAATATGAAAGGCAATGCAACCCAGAATTGAGCAGGTGAAGCCAGATAGGGGAAGCCAGGAGACACTGCTGTGTGTACTGTAATGTGGCAGAAAAGCCCACAATGTCACAATATTTTTGGGGAAAGCATGGCCTGGATGACACCTTATTTTAGAATTCTAACATCAAAACCATGAGCTAATAAATTCTTATTATTTAATCCAGCCCATTGCATATATACTTTGACAGCAAGGGAACTAAAAGTTTTTTGTACCAATAGTGTGATGCTGCCATTACAAATATCTAAATCAATTTGGAATTTGGTACTGGATTGAAGCTGGAAGAACAGTGAGGTGCTTGATAGAAAACACCTATATTGCTTTCAAAATCTCTTTATAGAAATATGGATGCTAATGGTACTTCTGAAAGAAATGATGAATACATTTTTGGAAACTGGAGGAAAGGCAAACCTTATTAGAAGTGGCAAAGAAATTGGCAAAATTGAGTTCTGATGTTAGATGGATGGCAGAATTTGAAAATGATGAACTTGGAAATTTAGCTGAAATCATTTCCAAGCTCAGTGTGGAAGGTGCCAACTGGTTTCTCCTTCCAGCTTATAATGAAATGAGAGTGAATAAGAAAGATTAAGCTGAGAAATGAACTCTTGAGCACAAAGAAACTAGAAACTAAAGGTTTGCAAAACTCTAAGCCTATCCAGATGGTGTACTCTGAGACTATGGCCAGGAGTGGCTCTATCAGGGAAACATATGTGCTTCAAGAGAGAGTCCCTGGAGATTAGGGCTCCAAGTGGGAGTTTAACTTTACATGGATCCAGTCAGCCATTACGGTGGAAGTTAGGATTTGAATTATTGCTTTTCAGGAAGGACCTGTGGAACGTTCTGTCATTTGATGATATGGACCCCTGTGAATTGCTTGCAGAGCTGACAAAATATTTACAAAATTTGTTTTAACAGAACCACTGCCAACGTGGACTGAAAGTAACAGAGAAGGGATGACTTCAATAACAGAACAATTGGAGTGGAGCTCTGGAATGAAGATTTCCTGGTGTCAGGAGAGCAGTCTCACCCATGTGTGGATACGGCAAGTTTACTTCTGCATTTGGAAGAGGCAGACTATCTGCTTCAGTACATTGGTGGGGTGGGCCTTGTGCCTCTTTGTTCAGGGAGAGTCTGGCTGCAGCTCAATGTCAGATGGTAGGGTCATTAGCCCATTGTTTGGGGGAGAGCAGAGACACTGCACAAGTCCTTGGAAATGTAAGGGCTCCTGTTCTATGAAAACTGGAGGACAAACATTGGTCCATATATCACTCTCATACCTGGAAATCTAATGTCATTTGCACTGATGAGTTTTAGAAATTTGGGGGAACCTTAGCACTTGTTTTCCTTCCAATGTCTTTCAGAATGAATATGGTTGTGTTATGTCTGTCCCTCCATTGTATATTGGAAGCAGGTAAATTGTTTTCTAGCTTTCACAGATCCACAGATATAAGGGAATTGTGTTCCAGTACAGGCCACACATATAGCCAATTTTAATGAAACTTTGTACTTAGCAATGTTTCTGAAATGACTTAAGACTTTTGGACATTATAATGAAATGAATGTATTTGGGGTGTGAAAAGAACACATCTTTTTCATTTTAAAGACAATTTATTGAATATGTCATTCATTCATGAAAACACATAACCAATAAGTATATAGTACAAAAAGTTGTAAATTACAAAACAAACATGCATAACATCATACAGAGCTCCTTTACATCATGCCACAATCATCACCTTGCATTATTTTGAAACTTTTGTTAAAATCCATGAAATAGCATTTTCAAAATATTACTAGTCTATATCTTACATTTGGTGTATTTTCCCCAACTCACCTTATTATTTTTCTTGTTGTAAAACCATATAACTTATCTACAGTGTACAATCAAAGCCATTTAGTGTAATCACCTTGTTGTGTATTCATGTTAATCAATATTATAGCATTTTCATTACTCCAAAAAATAAAGAAAAATTTAAAAAAACAATCCTAAACCACCATCATACACATATGTTAGCTCTACCAATTAGAAAACCTATGATGTGCTTTCAACATTTCTATTCATTTCAAAATATTTACAAACAAAGTTTTACCAATTCTGTGTTTCTTAAACCTAAGCTTTCCATTCTCTAACTAACTTCTCTTCTCTGGTGACATATTCTAGCTATTAACTACATGAGTCTGTTCATTAGTTTATATGATAATCATGAAATGATACAATATTTTCCTTTTGTGCCTGGCTTGCTTCACTCAACATAATATCCTCCAAGTTCATCCATGTTGTCATGTGATTCACAACTTCTCTTCTTACAGCTGAATACTATTCCAACATGTATATATACCAATGTTTGTTCATGCATTTGTCAGTTGATGGACTCCTGGGTTGTTCCCATCTTTTGGTAATTATGAATAATGTCACTATGAAGGCCTGTGTGCAGATATCTGTTCGTGTCACTGATCTCAGTTCTTCTGGGTAGATACCTAGTACCATTATTGCTTGGTCACATGGGAAATCTATAACTAACTTCCTTAGGAATTGCCACAGTGGCTGTACAATTCTACATTCCCACCAAAAGTAAATAAACGTTCCTATATCTCCACATCCTCTCCCAAACTTGTAGTTTTCTGTTTTGATAATAGTGGTCATTCTGGAAGGTGTGAAATGATATTTCACTGTATCTTTGACTAGCCAGTGATGAACATATTTTCCCTGTGTTTTTTGCCATTTGTATTTCTTCTTTAGAAAAGTGTCTATTAAAGTCTTTCACCCATTTTTAATTGGTTCATTTGCCTTTTTATTGCTGAGTTCATTAGAAATATTGATCTGTAATTTTCTTTTCTTGCAGTATCTTTATCTGGGATAAGTATTAGGGTTTCATATTGGCTTCATGAATGTGCTGGATAATTTTCCTTCCTTTTGAAGTTTTAGAAGGGTTTAAACAGTATTGATGTTAATTCTCTTTAAATGTTTGGTAGAATTAACTTTTGAAACCATCTGGCACAGGACTTTTCTTCTTTGGAATATTTTTGATGACTGATTCTATCACTTTGCTTGTAATTGGTTTGTTGAGTTCCTGTATTCCTTATAGAGTCAACGGAGGTTATGTGTATTTTTAGGAATTTGTCCCTTTCATCTAGGTTGTATACCAATTTCTTGGTATACAGTTTCATATAATATTTTATTATTATCCTTTCAATTTCTGCGGAGTCATGCATAATGTACCTCTATTCATTTTTTTATTTTATTTGTGTCTTCTCTCTTTTTTTCTTTGCCAGTCTAGCTAAGAGTTTGTTAATTTATTTGATCTTCTCACATAAACAACTTTTGGTGTTGTTGATCTCTCAATTGTTTTTTTGCTCTGAAATTCATTCATTTCTGCCATGATATTTACTATTTCTTTCCTTCAGTTTTGTTTAGGAGTAGTTTTCTTTTCTTTTTCTAATTCCTCCAGGTATGCAGCTAGATCTTCAATTTTAGCTCTTTTTCCCTTTAAATATATATATTTGGGCTATAAATTTCCCTCTCAGCATGGCTTTTGCTCTACCCCATAAGTTTTAATGAACTGTGTTCTCATTTTCATTCTTCTCAAGATATCTCCTAATTCTGTTGCAATTTTTCTTTGACCTACTGATTGTTTATGAGTGTGTTTTTTAGCCTCCATATATTTACAAAATTTCCCTTTTCCCACCTATTATTGATTTCCAGCTTCATTCCATTGTGATCAGAGGAGTGCTTTGAGTAACTTTAATTTTCTTAAATTTATTGAGAGCTGTGCTGTGGACCAACATGTGGACTATCCTGGAAAAAGTTCCATGAGCATTTGAGAGGAATGTATAACCTGCTAATTTGTGGTACAATACAATGTTCTGTATATGTCTGTGAGATTCAGTTTGTTTATCATATTGTTCAAATTCTCTGTTTCTTTTTTGATGTTCTTTCTAGTTGTTTTATCTTTTGATATGAGTGGCATGATGAAGTCTCCAACCATTACTGTAGAAATGTCTATTTCTCCTTGCAGTTTTGCCAGAGTTTCCCTCATGAATTTTGGGGCACCCTGGTTTGGTGTGTAGATGTTTTTGGTTGTTACTCCTTCCTAGTTGATTATGTCTTTTACTAATATAAAGTAACCTTCTGCATCTCTTTTCAATTTTTGCATTTAAAGACTGTTTTGTCTGACACCTGTATAGCTAACCATGCTCTCCTTTTTTTACTATTTTAATGACATATCTTTTTCCAACCTTTTACTTTCAATCTATTTGCATCCTTGTGTCTAAGATGAGGCTCCTGCAGACAGCTTATAGATGTTTCATGTTTTCTTATCCATTCTGTCAGCCTAAGTCTTTTGATTGGGGTATTTAATCCTTTAGCATTCAGTGTTATTACTATAAAGGCATTGCTTGCTTCAGCCATTTTATCCTTTGATTTTCATATGACATATCTTATTTTCATATTTTCTTTTACCTTTTTGATTACCCATTCTGAAGTCTTCACTTCTAAACTCTCCTCCAAGCCTTTCCCTCTTGTCTTTTCTTTTCTGGCTTCAGAAATCCTTTAGTGTTTCCTACAGAGCTGGATCTTGTTTATGAATTCTTTTAGTTTGTGTTTATCTGTGAACATTTTAAACGCACCATCATAATTGAAGGAAAAATTTTTCCAGATGAAATATGTTTGGCAGGCAGTTTTTCTCTTTCATTACCTTAATTATATCATACCACTACTTCTCAAATTCATGGTTTCTGAAGAAAATCTGAACTGTCATATTGGACACCCCTTGTATGTGATGTTTCCTGTTGTCCCTGCTGCTTTCAGAGTTTATTCTTTTTCTTTGGCATTTGGCATTCTGCATATTATGTATATTGGCATTGGTCTATTTGGATTTAGTGTAATTGGAGTATGCTGTGCTCCTGGAAACATGTCTTTCATGAGAGTTGGGAAATTTTCAGCCATTATTTCCTTAAACACTCTTTCTGTCCTTTTCCCCTTCTCATTTCCTTCTGGAATTTCCACAACATATATTTTGTGCTTCATGATATAATTTAACTCCCTGAGACAATATTTTCCCCATTCATTTCTCTCTCTGTACTTCTTTCTTCAATTTCAGTTGTTCTTTCTCTTACATTGCTGATTCTTCTTTACATGACTTCAAATCTGCTGTTGTGCACCTATATTGTATTTTTAATATCATTTATCATGTGTTTCATTCCCATAAGTTCTGTTCCTTTTCTCTTTAATATTTTAAATTTTTCTTTGTCCTCACACAAACATGCCTTCTTAATGTTTCTTCTTTCTTTTTTTAACATGTGTTTTTTAATTTTTTTATTATTCATTTATTTTTTAATTTTTTATATATCTCTATATATTTTTAGGATGCATTGTTTACATAAATGTTACACAGAAATTCCAGGTGTACCCTTAGGCCACCCCCCACACCTCCCACAACCTCCCACATACACATGCCTCATCAGTGTGGCATAAAGCCTTTGATAGATATACACATTTTGGGGCTTTGCCATCAAGCATAGATTACAGTTCAGTCTGTAGATGACCCTCTCTCCCACACAGTTCCACATGATACATGTTGATACAAAATAGCCTACAACCTCCATTGCAACATCACTGATGTTTCTTATTTCTTTAGCCAAGTTTTCCTTAAACTCCATGATTTGATTTAGGATATTTGTATGACCCTCATTGATTAGCTATTTCAATTCCTATGTCTCATCTGGAGTTTTGATTTGTTCCTTTGTCTGAGTCATATCTTCCTTTAACTTATTATGGATTTTAATTATTTGCTTATGTCTAAGCATTTGATTCTGGTGCTGAGTTTACTCTCATGTTCAGTTTCTCTTTCTTGCCTAGGAATTTACTGTTAAGCAGCTGTATCTTACCACTTTTTTTTTTTTTTACTTATGGGTCAACTTGTTCTAAATATATAAGATTGCCCCTGTTTAACAGCACAAACCAGGGCCCGGCTAGATAGCTCAGTGGATAAAGAGCTCGCTGGGAAACCACATGGGAGGCCCTGGGTTCGGTTCCCGGGGACCTCTCCTAGCGGGCAGACCGCCTTGAGAATGGCAAGCCGCCGTGGGCGGGCCGGAGCCGCCGTGGGTGGGCCGGAGCCGCCGTGGGCAGGGCAAAAAGCTGCCACGGACAGGCAAAAGCCGCCACGGGCAGGGCAGGTTGCCTGCAAATCGAGCACAGCCAGCCACCCGCGAACTGGAGCCGGCCGTGATGGAAGCAGAAGCCGCCCACAAGCGGGGAAAGCCACGCCTGCGCAGTGACCAAGTCTCGGCGCGTCGCCGCAACGGGGGGGGGAAGGGGAGATATGTAATAAAATAAATAAATCTTTAAAAAAAAAAAAAAAACAGCACAAACCAGGCCTAAGGACCCAGTAATGGGGTACAGGCCAGTTCCCAATGGCCTTGGAGAGGATGCAGTAAAGCACATGCTTGCCTCTTTTATTTGTTTATTTTTGTTTCCCTTTTCATGCACTTTCCTAGTCTGTCAGCAGATGATGCTCTTTGGCAGACCTTTCAGCTTAGACCCCAGGCACTTGGTGGGGAATGCATTCAGACGAACTCCTTGGGCACGTGGTTGGTGCAGAAACAATATCCTCAAGGCTGGACTCATGATCAAACTTTCTCTGAAGCTGTTTTCCACCCATGGCCAGCCACAGCCTCCCTCCCTCTGTCTCCTCAGCAACCATCCTAGTGCAGTAGGGAGGGTGTTGGAGAAGGCAAATTATATTTAGCTCCCTGGTGTTTCTCAGTGCAAGCAATGCTTTCACCCCACCTGCCCTTCTAATGTGCTACCCCACTCTAGCAGTTTGCTATTGTTTGTGAATTCAAAAATAAATACTGGATTATGTTTGCAAACCAGTCTGTTCCTCTGGGCATATTAGGGTGTATTAAGTTCAGAGATTTCACTTGATTAAATTATGAATAGGGTTTTTATTTGACCATACCTTTAAGGCATGCAGGGTTGAGACCCTACCCCCTTAGTGAATATAAAAGAGACTCACACAGGCAAGTAAATACACAGAGAAGGAGAACACAGAGTAGTAGATATGTGTGGAAAGCAAGAAGGCTCCATTAGACATGGCAGAAGCCGTTGGAAGAGACACAATTTGTTTGCATGATAGTTTGCAGTTGATGAAACCAGAGTCCTGAGCAGCTGAGATCAGAGAGAAACAAGCTCCAAGAGAGAGAAGAGATTTATCCCAACCTACAGCTGATATTAGAAGAAGCTGGAACCATGGAACCTTAAGAGGAAGAAGGATAGCTGAACCCTCTCAGACATCACCTTCCATCTCGGTACAACATGTGGCAAATGACTTTGGGTGAGAGAGTACCTTTTTGGGTACCTCAAGTTAGATTCTTTAGGGCATTGTGACTGTAAGCTTCTACCCCAAAAAGATACATTTATAAATGCTAACAGATTTCTGGTACTTTGCATCAGCACCCTTTTGGCTGACTCATACACCCACTAGTGCAGTAGACCAAGTTCACTGGCCAAAATCTAAAATTGCTGTAGGCAGTTACCCCTTCCTATCTCCTTCTTTAAGGAAGAGGACCCCTGCAACCCCCTCAGACTACATCCACTGCAGTCCACAGACTGTTATTTGTTCAATAGGTGGGGGAGAGATTGGCACCCACTGCTGCTTTTAAACCCTTTTCTGGGTAGTGGCTCACCTTTTCCTGGTGTCTTGAGCCCAAGGGATGCTCTCCAGATTGTCTCTGCCAGTTCTAGCTATATTTTCTGGGAGACAAGTGATTCCTTCACTACTCTAAAATTCACTTTCCTGAGAACATACCTTTTTTTGGGTCTCCAGAAGATAGACTGTAGTTTCTTGGAGCTAAGTAACCCAGAAAACATGATCATAAAGTTAATTCATATGGAGGGAATGAAATCTTGTATATACACAATGACCTAATTCAGCCAATATGCTAATAACACAGATTCTTTAGAAATGAAGGTTTGGGTCACTCCTCTAGGTCAAGAATCACAATCAGCTGAGATGCTGCAGTCGAAGAAATTATGGAATAGTTTGAGAAAGAATGTAGTTACAAATACCAGCTATTGTAACAGAAAATTGATCTCAGAAAACTCAAACAGCACTCATAGGATGTGAAAAGACACAATTTTATTATGTGCAGGCCCAGAGAGAAACCAGTCTCTAGATTCTGTGTGCCTCCCAACAC
>PVKH010048554.1:0-10186 GCA_004027955.1 Chaetophractus vellerosus | reverse complement strand
AAAAAAAAATAGGAGATGATGTGGGAAAGGGAGGGGGCCACATGGGAATCCCTTATACATTTGATGTAACTTTTCTGTAACTCTAAAACCTCTCTAAAAATAAAGTTTATTAAAAAATAAATACAAAAATAAAATACAAAAAAGGAAAATGAGGCAAATGCTATTGAAAATGGGAGATAAATGTTGAAAGTTTAGTAACACCCTTGCCTGTGATAATATAGAAAAGAAAAGCATATACTTAATGAGTTGTATACTCTAACTAAGGCGGTTTTCAGGCAGAAAGTATTGAAGGTGCTGCCTAACATCTTTTTTCTGTTTGTGGTAAAATGCAAAATGTCAGAGACAAGCTGAAGGAAGACTGTTAATGATAAGAAGCTATGACTTGATGGATTTGAAAATAAAATGTTTTATCAATTCCATCTTTAAGATGGTGAACAATGCAAAAAGTAAGAAATAACTTCTAGTCAAAGATCAAATTCTTGACTTGGTCAAGACAACATGATCTAATGATGAAAATGAGGTTGACTGTAAGATCCATTTTAAGACCCAGGAAGATGTTAGATGGTGTCTCAGAGAACCACTCAGTCAGACTAACAACACTTTAAGCAGCTTATTGGTGTTCCTCACAGATCCCCTCAGTGAAACAACAGGTATTCTAATCATTTTAAGGGTATTTTCCCTTAGCTTCCTCAGCAGAAGCCCAAGGTTTAAAAAAAAAAAAGCGCTTATCTTTCGGAGTTTGTGGATGTGGTTTTCACCTGATGAAGTGCATTTGAATAACATTTATAGAAAACACAAAAGATTTTTAAGAGAACCAAATTGGTGGTAATACCACTATCTTGGCCTGAAATAGACAGAAATGCTACAAAATTAAAAGAAAACTTTAAACCCCCATAGCTTGTAAAGATAAGAAGCAGGATAAGAAAACTACTCAGCTGGGAACACAAGATATCTTTTATAAAAAAGGAAGGATGACTCAAGAGGTCAGACCTGAGAACCCAGAGTGCAGAGCCAAGAGTCATGGAGAATCATTTCCAGAAAATAGAAGTACTGAGTCCTCATCAAGGAATTGCCAATATGTCCTGTCTGGATTCCAGAATTGTTATGAACCAGTGACTACCTCCTATTTTTTCCCTTTTGAACCAGAGTCTAAAATTGTTACTCTATACCTATCCTGACATCTTTATGTTGGGTGTGTAGGTGGCAGAACATTTGTCTATTTAGCTCACAGGCCTTTAGGTTGAGAGGAAATGTACTTGAGGAGATGCACATAAATAAATGCACCCAAACAGATTCATTTGCACTTGGGCCTTTCAAGGAGTTTCATTTAGGTCTAGACTTGAATTCAATGCTCAAATTGATGAAACTTTAGGTACCATTTTGAAAAGATGAGTGTGCAGCATTGCATAAAGAAGAGATATGAGTCATTGTGAGCCAGAGAGCAAACTCAGGTATCCAACCATTTAGATTGCCCTAAATGATCTTCACCTCTTGGCATCCTACGCTGAATCTGACCAATGTGAGAAATAAAATACTGAAGAGCTGACAATGTGTTTGTGACTTCCATGTCTGAGTAATAAAAGCTATTAGATGTTTCGACTTGGTATCATGGATCATTTGCTCTGAAGGCAGCCACCACGCCATGAGAACCCTCAAGTAGCTGTGTGGAGAGGCTTCCATGTGGAGAGGAACTAAGGCCTGCCACCAGTAGCTAGCAGCAACTTGCCAGCAATGTAAGTAAGCCATCTTGAAGGTGGAGCCTCACTGCAACCTCATGGAAGATTTCAAGTCAAAACTGTCCACTCAAGGTGCTTCTGAACTGTTGATCCATGGGGAAATGATATATAAGTTATTACTGTGTTAAATCATTAAGTTTTGTGGTAATTTGTGGTGCAGAAATAGAAAGCTAATACACATAAGAACTAATAAATCCTGCCATTACTTTGTTAAAGACCCATCAAGAATAAGAAACCAAAGATTAATGACTAATATAGATTTTACTCAGGTCTTCAAACCAAAGTAACTGGTAGAAGGTTGACTCTTCCCTTGTAGTTAGCAATGTGTCTAATGGGTTGGATCTCTGATACTGAAATTACTGGTGCTTTAACTCCTTTTGGTGGCAAGCCTTAGTTCCTCTCCATATAGCAGCCTTTTCACGGGGCTACTTGAGTGTCCTCATGGAACAGTGTCTGGCTTCTTCAGAGCGAGTGATCGAAGAGATCAAGTCAAAACCTTTAATGCCATTTATTACTCAGTATTAACTATCACACACATATTGTCACCCATTATACATATATAATTTTAATTAAAATGCTAGTGTATTATTGTTGAAAATATTTTCAGTGGCTACTCCAAAGCTCAGGATTCAACCTACTTGGTAGATTTACAGTGGGATTCTTTGGAGACATATATTTACTGTAATTTTGAGGATCAGAACTGAAGAAATATAAAATGGAAAGAAAACAAGACAATTAATATTGTCAAGTTAGTATAAAGGTGATATAGGACAAAGAGGTAAAACTTTTGTATGTTTTGATTTAGAGTTGTGAATTATTTATTTATTTATTATATATCCCCCACCTTGCTGCTTGTTCTTGCTGTGCTCATTTTTGCTTTTTTTGCATTCTTCTGTGTCTGCTTGTCTCCCCCTGCTGTGGCATCCCACCGAGGCAGCTCACCGTGCGGCAGCCTGCCTGCCCGCGGTGGCCTGCCCTGCTCGTGGCGGCTTGCCTTCTCAAGGTGGTATGCCTGCTCGAAGATGCCCTGGGAACCGAACCCGGGGCCTCCCATATGGTAAACCGGAACCCTACCAATTGAGTCACAGCCGGTTCCCATAGAGTTGTGAATTTATACTATGAATTTGGACTGGAATAAAAAATTGCAATATTTATACCTAGGTAGTATTACTGGGTTCTACAATCTGGAGATGTATTATAATACCCCCAATGAAACATTACCTCATCAGTCTCAAAAGCACCTCACTATCAGTAAAGTGGGAAACCCTCCCTCTTTACAGGGTCAATGTAATTTTATCACTTTACAGACATGCTTGCAGTTTCTGTTTCAAGACTTACCATATAAAAATTCATACCTGATTTGATTTCACTCAGTATTTTACTATTCTTGCTGACAGAGAAAACATATGCATTTCTAAGGTTTTAAAATTTTAATTCAGAAATATATCAGTAAAAAACATGCTGATATTTGTTTTGATATTAAGATGCCAATCTAATTTATTGTAAGCTATAAAGTTAACCTTATGAGATAGAAAAAGCAAACAGTAAGCAATAGAGTTGAAAAGTTTACATGTCTAAAATCATGTACATACAGTGTTGTTTTCTGTTCACTTATTTTAAAGTAGGGAATTTTGAGAGGTCAGAGAGAGCTAGGTAAAATGCTATAAGGATGCTTAAAATCATGTAGGGTCTTCTTTTCAATTACAACTTTGAAATATTATACAAGGTGCTTACTACACTCAACTGTTTTGCCCATTCTGTTGTGCTTGTGGCTGTGACAATATATCCAAAATGTGGCAGAGGAGCGGTTTTATAAAGGAAACAAAGAACCAACTTTTCTCCTATTCTTGGTTCTTTGTAACCAACCTCCTATCCAGAAAAAGGAAGATTCTGTTTCAAAGAATTTAGATTACTATTCATATTAGAAATTAAAATATTTGTCATAGGAAATGCAGATTTGTATCATTTCTGAAATAAACATAAAAATCAGAATCTACTGCTATCCTATGGATATTGCTCTTTATTATCCTAATACATGGTCTTACACTATAATGCGTGGCCTGAAGGGCTTCCAAAAGTGCGTCTACCCTCTCTCTTTCTCTCTCTCTCTGCACACACATTTTTCTTAAAACTTTCCAGAATAATTCAGTCAGAAAGCCATTGAGCAGGGGCAGGAAGACAGCAGGGATCCAAGCAAGCACTATGCTGGAGTGTGGTGGCTGGGGTCTGCTCATTAAAGACATCTAAGCACAACAACTGCCCAGTGTGTTTGGGAGATTGGCTACAACACAGATTGATTGAGCAAATAAATAACTGTAATGAGGATAGTGGCAGCCAGGCTATTATTGATGGAGAAAGTGGGTACAAATAAGGAAAACAGGAAAGCTAGATTGAATCCTGTGTGTCTTGATTTGAATTCAATCTATCAGTGTGAACTTGTATTTTTCAGTACATAGACATAGATACAGAAATAAATATAGACGGAATTGTGCTTGTGCTCAATAATCAGATGGTTTCTGCCCTCCACTGAAGATGGTATGGGTGTAAGGACACCCCAGAAAAAAATAGGTAGACCCAACTTATACAACTCTCCACTGAATAGAACCAGCACTGCGAGAAATGGCTGATTCCAAGTTAGGTCATGGAAAATAAAATACGAGCCTGGAACATCTTGTTGCACCAGAAAATAAGCAAGTGCTGAAGAAATGATGGGTTCACATCAAAATGATGCAGGAGTCAGGTTAAAGTGGATTGCATGGCCCAAATCAGGGATAAGTTGAATATAAAATAAATACTTTGATCATCAAAAAGATATTATGAATATCAAAAGAAAGAAGACAGAATGAAAGAACAAAGGATTGAATGTATGAATTAAAGAGAGGAAGAAAGTAAGTTACAGATCATGAATGAAACAAATCCATGCATCTACCTAGATTATAATTAATAAATGAATACATAAATGGGGAGAAGAGAAACTCTTCCTTTAGTAGTGTGCTAATTAATGTAAAAAGAATGTTGGAAGTAGAAAAATCGTCATTTAGCGGCCATTAATAATCAATTTGAGACAAGCAATATGAATGATACTCAAACTATTGAGTGAAAATTGTATGAGGAATGAGATTTTTACATAGTGTCAAAGTATCTACCTGACAAAATATTCAGTAATTACAAAGGGGAAAATAATTACTTTACAGTGGAGAAACCTGATAGATACCTGCTTAATCAAATGATCAAGGTTATCACCATCAGTTATGGGATCACTTGACATTGTGAGCCACCTGTTAAGATGCAATGAGGAGAATACAATATTGTCTTGTGGTATTCCCACCAAAATTACATAACCTGTGTCTAATCATGAGGAAATATGGGCCAAACCCAAATTAAGGGACAATCTACAAATGACTGAATCATCATTATAAAGGTTATAAATGTCAAAAAATGACTGAGGATCTGATCTTAATTGGCTGAGACTAAATCACAGGGCAACTGGGCATAGCAGATTGTCCTGAATTTGGTCTTTTTGCTACAAAGAACATTACTAGGCTATTGAAAAAACTTGAGTAGAATCTTTGTATTATTTCTTTCTCATTTTCTGGTTTTTAAATTGTTATAAAATTTAAAAAAAAGGTATTATAAAACGTTTGTGGTCCCTCTGACATGACATAGCACTTTATGTTAAAATTTCTGTCATTCAAGAACCTTATTTTGGGTTAAGTTACTTTTTTCCAATAAAATGAAATTATCCTGTCTCCATTTCCTCATTTCACACATGTTCTTTATTCTGCCTTAATCTGCATTCAGTGTCCATAGATTTTAAATGAAATTGCTTTTGTTAATTGTCAGTGATGATCCTCAGGTCTCTAAAGAATATATTTCAGCCTTTACTTTACTAGATCTCTCAGAAGCATTTGACACTTGACCCTCATCTCATATATGTTGTATATTACCAAAAAGAATGATTTTGTGGCCTCAAAAGTCTCTGAATTATCTGATTTCTCTTTACCGCTCTAATTTCACTCATACCCTTCTGAGCCAGATCTAAACCTAGAGAGAAACTGAACCCTAAAAATTTTAGGATACAGGTAACCACTCATCTTTTCTTCTCTTCCCCCAAAGAGAGAAATGAAAACATTAAACCTCTAAATAAATGTAAGGAAATTTTATAAAAGTTGGATTCTTTCCACAATATTTACTTTATGCTTAAGAAAATATCAAATTGAGAGATGGTTTGGTTATATTTTTGTGTGCCTACTTTGCTAGTTCTTTAAGTGCTTAAGATGTCTATCCTTGTCACCACATTTCAGCCCCACTTTTGTCTTTTCTGTGCCTCCAGAAAACCAATCTCTTTTCTGCCTGGAATTCACTTCTCCTTCCTCTTTTCATGGCTGATTTTTATGATTCAGGTCAGTTCAAATGTCACCTCCGAAGGGGAACCTTCCCAGACCACTCTATTTAAAATTGTTTCATTCGTTTCTCATTCTAGTTCGTCACATACTTATTTCTTATAGAATTTGTCCCCACCTATATTTATCTGGATTTATTTATTTCCTTACATGTGTGTTTGTTCATCTGTATATGTGCATTCTTCTTCTCTCCTAGTATATTATATGAGATCAGAGATAATTATCTTGGATCTCTTTTTTAACAGCTTTATTGATATATATCACATACCATTAAATTCATTATCCCACTTATAATAAAGCAATATGTGGCATAAATGAGAGCTGTTCAATACACAAAGTGTCTATTAAGTCTGGAAACATAGAAATACCTTCTTTTCCTTTACTGGTGATGTCCTTTACAACATTATATATCTCACTTTCTGGGCTGTATAGACCCTCTATATTAGTTAAGTGAATGAATATGTTTTGATTTATATCCTGAAATAAATATCCTTACACCTCCACTTCCTTCATGTCTGTTGCAATGTAACCTTCTCAGGGAGGCTTTTTCTGACCACCAGTTAAATAAATAAATATCCAGTCTCTTTATCCCTCCTTAGTCACTTCATTTTTCTTCCCAACACTTATCACTATCTGATATATTGTATGACTATGGCTATTTTTCTCCCTTAACTAGAATGTAAGCTCCATGAGACATTTTCTCCTAATGGATTTCTCATATAGCAGGTGATCAACAAATGTCTGCTGAGTGAACAGATAGAGAGAATTTCAAGGTTTTTAAGGAAGAAAATGATTCAATATATGTTATGATATTGTCTCTCCAGTGGAGATAAAGAATGGGCTGATAGAGAGGAAGTAAAAGTACGGGTTATCTTATAAAGGGGCCAATGTAATCCAAGTGGCAAATTCCAAATTCTTATCTAAGATATGTCCAGTGCAGGTAAAATAGAAGAGATGGATGAAAGACATTTCAGGAAGATTTTCCAGGACTTGCTGACTCACTGGGTATGAGTACTACACTGAGAGGGAGACAACTAGAATGACTCGTAGATTTCTGGCTGAGCAACTAGTAGGACTCTGTTGCCTTCTACCAACAGAGAGGATGTAGGAGGAGCATCAGGTCCTTCATGAATGGATAAAAGAGGACAGGAGAAAGGGTGGCAGGTGGATTTGAAGAAAAACCAAGAAGGAATGATTTCAAGGGAGCGAAGAAATAGTCTTCAATGTCAAAGAATGTAAAAGAGGCAGAATTTTAATATCTTAACATAGGAGGAGGTTGCTGTGAAGAATATACCTATAAAATAAATGTTTAGAAGACTGTGGTACATAGATGTACCAAATAGATACAGTAATTCTTACCATTATCAATATTATTATTAATTTATTTTTATAAAAACAGATGGTTTAGGTTATTTGAATTCTTTTTGTATTTCTTAAACTCCTAAAAACAGTATTTCTGTCTTCAAGAATGCTAAAATCTCATTAGGGTGAAAGGTCTCAGAAACACAAATATCATTGTTAAAAATATATTGCCCAAACATATGAGCAAATAAAATAGAAGTATTAGAAAAGTTCAAGAGGACCACTTCCTCTCTTCTCTTTCCTTGGCTAAATGTATTACTACATTCTCTTTCTACTCTTCCAGCAATACCATATCTATCTCCTTTACTGATTCCTTGTATCTTACATGGTCTATAAATGTGGGAGTTCCTTAAAGCCTGTCCTGGGCTATATCTGTGTTCCTCATGCACTCTCCCAAATGATGGTTTTATCCAAACCCATTGCTTCAACTACCAACTACATAAATATATATAAAATCATATCTCCATCTCAGGCCTCTCCTCTGAGCTAGGGCTTATGTATTCCAAAGTTTCCTCAACTTCTCCATTTCAATGTCTCACACATGTTTAAGACTCCAGATAAATTGTTTTTGGACCCCAGCAAACCTGGCATTCTGCTATTGTCCCCATTTCAGCTGCCACTCAAAAAGCCTTAACTTCAATTCTCTCATCTATAAAGTTGCACATATTAAAGCACTGAGAGTCACCCCTGATATCACCCTCCTCACTCCGTAAAAAGCAAATAACATCATATCAGCTCTATCTTTTAAATAGTCCTTTTAGTCTCTTCTTTCACCATCTGGGCCCAGACTATCATGACTTCTCCACTGTCCACTTCCAATTCATTACCAGCATGCTGCCTGAGTCATATCTATTAAAAACATTAATCTGATCAAGTTACTTCTCTGCTCAAAATCCTTTTATTTGTTAAAAATGAGCAAATATGATTTTTAAAAATCCCCAGGGTCATTCTTTCCCTATAATGATCTTGCAAATCCGACATATGTCTGTAGTAATTTACAAAACATGGCATCACATTTAACGAAAAGGAAATTATTTTCCAGTGGAATTAGATTTATTTCACTTAATCACATGAATTTCAATACAATTTATTGGACCACCTTTGCTAGAATATTTAATATATATTTTATATATATTATATATATACATTTTCATTTTAATATATATTTTATATATTGTGGCAGTTTGAAATTATTTATGAATTCCAAAAAGAGAATTGACTATGTTTGTAAACTGGTCTGTTTCTCTGGGCATGATATCCCTTTGATTGTATTAAATTCAGAGGTTTCACTTATACTTCATTTTTTTTTAGATTTATTATTATTTTTTATTTATTATACATCCCCCCTCCCCCCCTTTTTGCTTGTTCTTGCTGTGTTCATTTTTCTCTGCGTTCTTCTGTGTCTGCTTGTCTCCCCCTGCTGGGGTGACCTGCCGAGTCAGCTCAACAGAGCGGCGGCCCACCCCGCTTGTGGGGGCTCGCCCTTGCTCGCAGGGGCTTGCCTTTGCCCACGGGGGCTTGTCTTTTTGCCCGCCAGCGGGGGCTTGCCTTTGCCTGCGGCAGCGTGCCCCGCCCACGTTGGCTTGCTTTCTCAAGGCCGGCCGCCCGTTAGAAGAGGCCCAGGGATGGAACCCGGGGCCTCCCATGTGGTAAACCAGTGCCCTATCCACTGGGCTATACACTGGCCCCTTATACTTCATTAAATCAAGATTAAGGCTTTGATCCAACCACATCATTAGGGTGTGCAGGGTTCAGTCCCCACCCCATTGGTAGGCTATATAAACAGACGCTCAATCAAGAACATGGAATTAGACACACTGAGAAGATACACAGAGGATCCTGCAGCCCTGGGAAGAGAGATGAGCCTGATAGTTTATAGCTGATCTTGTGACGAGAACAGAGCAGCTGAGTCTGGAAAGAAATGAGCCCCAGAGGAAGAGAGATGAGCCATATGCCAGCCTATAGCTGAGATTGATAAGGAATGCCCACTTGTGTCTCAATATGCATAACTGAAGCCTGCATTCCAGTAAGCAGAACCCTGCATACTCCTGAGTAGGTGGGAGACCCACCCGTCTATTATGCAGCCCGCTCAGGAATGCCTACCGGTGCCTCAATATGCATAATTGAAGCTTGCATTCAGGATAGCAGAACCCTGTAAGTCCTGACCAGATGGGAGACCCCACATCTATTATGCAGACTGCTGGCCTTTGTAAATCTTGATCGCCCACTTGCTTAGGAACATACCTATGTAAAAGCCCTATATTAGCTGATGAAAATCAAGGCTTCGGGGCCCAGAACTGATTTTTTTGAAACTGACTTTATCTGGGCCCGCATGTGTAATAAAACTGTTCGTCCACTCCTCAGAGTGCTGTTTGGGTTTTTTCGGGATTGGATTTCTGTAACAAGATCAGAAGAAATTTGAACCACAGAGCCTTAAGAGGAAAGAGGAAGGCTGTACCCTCAGAGATATCATCACCATCTTGCATCAACACCTGGCAAAAGAGTTTGGGTGAGGAAGTACCTCTTAATGGTACCTTGAGTTAGACTCTTTAGGGCCTTATAACAGTAAGCTTTTTCCCTAAATAAATATCCTTTATAAAAGCCAACAGATTGCTGGAACTTTGCATCAGCACCCCTTTGGCTGACTAATACATATATATATATATACACTCTTTAGCTAGAACA
>PVKH010048553.1:0-10189 GCA_004027955.1 Chaetophractus vellerosus | reverse complement strand
TCACGGGCGGCTCCGCTCCATGTTTTGCGGGCAGCAGTCCTCCATGTTTTTTGGGGGCTGCCCGGCTTCCGCAGGTTCGCAGGCGGCAGCTCTGCTTTTCACGGGTGACTTTGCCATGCCCGTGGGGGCTCCGCCCTGCCCGTGGGGGCTTGCCTTTCTCCAGGCCGTCTGCCAGCTCGGAGAGGTCCCCAGGAACCGAACCCGGGGCCTCCCATGTGGTACCCCAGCGCGCTCTTATCCACTGAGCTGTGTAGCCGGGCCCTCCCCTATCCTGTTTAACATCTTTGAAGTCTTATGATCACTAGACAGCCCCTTAGTGTTTATTAATGAAGGAACCTGAGCCAGCCCCACCCCAATTACTCTTTAGCATAAACCTGCCTGTTTTTGGATACTATAAAACTATCAGAACTACTGCATTTCCGGGAGACAGGTTTTTAGGCCCTTAGGCCATCTGAGCTCCTTGCTATGCTCTAGTAATAAAACTTTCTCTCTTTGAAAGCCCTGATGTCACAGGAATTAGTCATTAATGAAGCTCATCAGGCAATGTACCCCGTTTTTGCTCTGTATCAAGGACAACCAATAAGTGTGAACCCCTTTCCACAGCTTTAATACCCTGAAGCTGGATTGTTAATACTCTTTTCACAGGCTCAAGGCTCCAGGAAGAACACAGCACACTGCCTTTCTGCCACATTTGGGCGGCGTTTATCTGAGTAGTTCAAAGAAAAGCTAGCACAATCTTTAGATAGCATGATAGATTGGCCAAGTGAAATAGGCGGCTCTTGATACTCAGGAAAAGATTTTTGGAAATGTGGCTGTTCCTAATCAAGAAATAGTTTTTATTTAGAGGACAGTGGGAGAATTTTACAGGTAGGAAAAGAACTTGGGCAAAAGCTGGTCAAGGGCACTTGAGTTATTTATATGTGTACACTTAATGATTCATGGAAAGGAGTAGATTTTCGAACCAGAGAGATTTGTCAGGAGTTATTTGTCCCTCTGTTGTTGCAGAAATAAATTAGCAAATCAATGCCCCATTATTTATTTCTCCTTACACTAATAAAGAAACTACAGTGTATCATCAGAACCCAAACTCCTCCATTGTAAGGATTTTGTTCAACCCGATTACTTATTGAGGCTTCTGTGGTAAAATCAGCAAAGCCTGCTTTCCTAAAGGAGCTTTAGCAACATGTAGGTAGCAAGAGTTAACTGTGCAGGCTGTGTTTCCTCTTTCTAATAGAAATACTTTAGCAATGCTAATCAGTTGTACTGATTTTCTGTTTTGATTTTCCATAATAATTAAGTAAATGATCTGGAATGCAATCAAGTTTGGCACTAGGGGGTTCATGCAAATGACTCTTTATTTTTTGCATTTTAAATTGTGTTAAATGGAACCATAAGGAATGTTATTTGAAGACTAAGACTCAGATGGGAGTGGGTGGGAGGGCCAACACCCAATTTAGAACTTTATATATATATAAAATGTCTTTTAATGAGGCAAATCACCACTGTGTTGCCTTTTTTATTGAAATAGTGCTATTTTTTAAAATTGTATTTTGTTTTCATTTGAACTCCAAAGTGGAAGATTATAGTATAAGACATGATCACACAGCTTGAAAGAGAGAAATCAGGGAGAAAAATATATTGAACTTTTTCTCCTTTGGAGTAGGCATAAAGGGAAAAAAAGTATCCATGTTTACTAACCAAAACCCATAGGAAAAAAACAACAACAATAAATAAAACAGGGAAAGACTTAAATGTATTGCCCTATCAGCCTCTTATTTGGGTTGTATATCAAGTGTATTTATTAAACAAGACAAAGCAAAAAAAAAAGGAGAGTCCATGTTTCTGAATATAGTGAAATGTTGCATTTCTGTGGTTCTTTGCAGCCCACATTTGTGAAACACCATATTTAACATTGGAGTTATTTTCACAAAGAGTTTAACCAGCTTATTATATGAGTGCACATTAGCCCTGCATTTGATCTAGCAATTCTTTTTTCTTTTTTACTTCTTTTCTTTTTTTTTTTTCCTTTTTTTCTTTCCACAAATATATTGCTCCATTTGCATCTGGCATGATACATCTTATTTTCTAATATAAGTTATTCTGGAACTCAGTTAACTTTTTAATTTGGAAAGTGCTTTGGTAATAAGAGATCAAATGATATATATTTTAAATGTATATTGATATTTTCCCTTCCATAAATGCCACCTGCAATTTCTCAATGCAGTTTGAGTTTTCTGGATGCTAAATTTCAAAAGAAATGAGGAGGTGACCAAATTTCGCTTTTCTTCTGAAGAAAATAGGTTAAAACCTTCACAGTGTGATTCATCAAGAGCAAAGCAAGAAGGGAAACCAGAAAATTAGTGTTAAAATTTTTTACATTAAAAGAGAGCACACAGCCTTTCTTTTTCTTGGAGTTTGATTCATTGCTTCAGCAATTTCTAACTTTACAGACTAAACATTTCTAACTGGTAAATGAATGGTTTGAGTCTGAGATGGTAACTCAGTATATAGACTTTCCAATTTGGGGTAATTGTGAGTAGATGGCAGATTACTACTTACTGGCCTTTGTTTTATTTTTGAGAAAAGAATGAGAGTTACTATACATATTTCACACTTCATTGAAACTAAATACTTATCTTGACATAGATAAAGCAATGAGGCAAGAGATATTTGCTATGCTTGCTTGTTACTACCAAATAGACTAAAGATTTTCATTTGTTTTGATAGATGAGGAAAATTCTAGCTGTATAGTACATATCTTCAGCTGTAAAATGGAGATAAAAACACATACTTAGGTAAATTGTTGTGAAAAATATATAGATAATACACATAGAAGTTCAGCACTCTGCCTGACACACAGTCAGCAGTCAGAATTATGTTATTGTTTTTTTATTATTATCATTTTAATTGTTGTTTTTAAATAACTGCTAAATGCAATAGCCTTAGTTATATGGTATTAAACTTCAAATTTTAGAATTTCCTGATGGTTAGCCTATGAGAGTTATTTGAACTAATTTATAAGCCATGGTTTTGCTACCCTTTTATGCTTTATATGTTGAAATGATTTAGTCTTGATTGATATCCCTTTTTTTTAAGGAGGTTACGATCTCTCTTTTTAGCCTATACTCTCTCTTAATTATCCTCCAAATTCATGATAATTTTTCCTTATTCCAAATCAAACATTTTATTTTGTGTTAGCCTTTAGTCAGAGAAAACATGTCATAATATGCCTGGAGGCAATCTTATTTTAAGATTGTCCTTTTGACCAATTTTGAGGAATTTAATACTTTCTCATTTTGATCTTTCCTTCTGTATTTGAAGGGTAAACTATTCCCTAAGGTTAGATTTTTGCTGCTGCTGTTGTTAATTATTTGTCTGCATGTTTTAATGAAAACTTATCTTTTCCAACCACAAGGTTATTATTCAATAAATTCAGTTCCAAAATACTAAAAATGTTTACCTCATAGTGTAGAAACTCATTATAGTGTCTCAAAATGCCTGCTCTCTACTTTGCTCATATAATCTGGCCCATTGTTACTAGTTTCACTAATTTACCATCAGGCAAGTTAATGCTTATTTTCTTTTTAATTAGTAAACTGATCAGCTCGTACTAATCCCATCCATTTTTATAATGACTTGATGGCAGCCTGACAACTAAACTTTTCCTTCTTACTAGGTGCTAAGTTCCCAGAGGGGGAGAGTCAGCATATAAGTCCTATGCCTTTACAACTGTTACACATCAAGCCTGGCACATAGTAGGTGTTCAATAAATACCTGTGCTCAGCTTCACCTGAATATCTGTCTCAGAGGAACTTCAAACTTGGCATATCTAAAACAACTGCTAGGGGCTAAGCCAGGAGCCCTTTCTCCCCCTTACTCTCATATTCAATATCAGTTGTGCCTTCTAAAAATCTCCCAGTTTTGTGCAGTTCCCTCCAACCCTAATGCTACTTACTGACTTACCTGTTCTCCCCTAATAGTCTTCCCCTCTGGTTCACAGCCAGAGTGATCTTTTTAATGTCACCTGCTATAGTCACTCTATCTCCTTTTAGCTCCCTGTTATCCTCAGATGAAAGTTCACGTACTTTACTATGGCTTATAAACCCTGTCTTGAGATGCCCCATTTCTTTCTCCAGCTGTCCCTTCTCCCTTACCATGAATTAATTGGAACTCCCTAAATGTGCCTAGCCCTCCCTCACCTCTGGACATTTGAACTTGCAGTTCCCTGGTCTTCTTTTATCTTTTATCTCCTTTGCCTGGCTACTTCTTTTTTAAGCTTCTGAATATGTTGCAATTTGTTTTTCCATTATAGTCTTTCTTCCTCTCAATAATACCACTTTCAATTTTTCTAACACCAGCCTCTAAACGGCTTTACACTCTTTTCTGTGTATCTATTTTTTAAACATCTCTGTAAGATAGTTGGTTTCATTTCTTTTCAGCAGACAGAGAAACTGGAGCACTAAATTTAAGAAATTTGTGTCAAGACTACTAAATTATAAGCATCTTAATGGGTAGATTTGGGATTTGCTCCCTAGTTTATCTCCAGTTTTTGCACAGTGCCTAGGATAGAGTAGGCATTCAGTGCCCGTTGAATGAATTATTGAATGAATCTCAGTTTGAGCCTGAGGTGCTGCTCTCTTGAGTCAATGGAGCTTCTGTTTCATCATTTATTCTCCAGGACAAATGAGGCCAGATTCCTCTGTGTGCCCTCTTCTTCCAGAGGGAAATACGCCTGGTGAGAGAATCTGGAAGCCTGTGTTGCTCTGCGTTGTTCTGATGGGTTCCTTTAAAGTTGGCTGGAATGGATGAGAAGGGCTTTTGTTGTAGTGGCAATTAATGATGATTTGAACATTTTAGTAATTTACAAAACTGTAGGCTCCCGGCACAACATAAGAAATACCTCTCTCTCCTGAACCATGAAATCTGGTGACCCCTCTGTTTAATTCATGGGTTGTTTTGCATGTTTCAGCCCTAGTGACAACTGGTACCAAGTGGTTGTTGCTGTACTGAAAAGAACTTTGTTTGGGTCATTTTAATGCATCTCTAATTTGGATTTTTTTTCCTTTGTAGGTTATTCTTTGAAAAAAAATGGTTGTTTCTTTGAACTCGTGCCTAGGCTTTATCTGTTTATTGTTATGCCACTGGATCGGGACAGCATTGCCTTTGAATCTTGAAGACCCTAACGTGTGTAGCCACTGGGAAAGGTAAGAGTTCTGAAAGTAGCCTGGGAAATAATTTCTGATAAGTTCCTTTATATGCTATCACTAGCAACCTGATGTGTAAAATTAGAATTTGAGAAGAGATTGTGAAATTACTATTATGTAACAATCATTAGTTATGTCTAATATTAGATAGTATTATTCACTTTGGTCTTCTAGCATATATGTTAGGTTAAAAAATTGATGTATCTGATTCTAACACCAGTGCAATAGTAAGATCCAGGGAAACCATTAATAGCTCAATTAAATGATCTCCCCAAGGTTTTTCTTTTCTTTTTCATTTTAATTAAAGAAGTCATAGGTTTACAGAAAAATCATGTAAAATACAATGTTCCCATATACCCTACTATTGTTGACATTTTGCATTAGTGTGGTGCCTTTGTTACAATTGATGAAAGAATATTTAAATAGTACTATTAACTATAGTGTGCATTAAGTGTATTTTTCCTCATACACCTTGTATTGGTATAGTATATTTGTTATAATTCATGAAAAAACAGTTTTATACTTATACTATTAACAGCAGTCCATTGTCTATAACAGGGTTCACTGTGTTATAGAGTCTTATGTTTTATCTTCTAACTTTCATTCTAGTAACTTAAATGACCCAAAATTTCCCCTTTCAAAAATCACAGTCACATAAATAACTCAGCACTGTTAAGTTACACTCACAATAATGTGCTGCCATCACCACCATCCTTTTCCCAACCTTTACAATCAACCTAAATAGAAATATGGCACTAATTAAGCATCAGTTCCCCATTTTCTAGCCCCCATCTATCCTCTGGTAACCTACATTCTAGATTGTAACTCTATGAATTTGCTTATTATAATTAGTTCATATCAGTGAGATTATACAATATTTATCCTTTTGTGTCTGGCTTATTTCACTCAGCATAATGTCCTCAAGGTGCATCTATGTTCTCACATGCTTCAGGACTTCATTCCTTTTTACAGCTGAATAACATTCCTTCGTATGTATATGCCAAATTTTGTTGATCCATTCATTGGTGATGGACACTTGGTTTCTTCCACCTTTTGGTGTTATTTGGTGAATAATGACGGTATGAACATCAGTGTACAAATATTTTTTTGAGTCACTGCTTTCAATTATTCAGGGTATATACCTAGTAGCAGGATTGCTGGTCATAAGGTAATTCCATATTTAGCTTTCTGAAGAACTGCCAAACTTTCTTCCACAGCAGCTGCACCATTTTACATTACCGCCAGCAATGAATAAATGTTCTTATTTCTCCACATCCTCTCCAACACTTGTAAATTTGATTTTTAAGAGTACTCATTCTAGTGGGTGTGAAATGATATCTCATTGTGGTTTTATTTGCACTTTCCTAGTAGCTAGTGATGTTGAGCATCTTTCCATATGCTTTTTAAGCATTTGTATATCCTCTTTGGAGAAATGTCTATTCAAGTCTTTTTGCCCATTTTTAATTGGGTTGTTTGCCTTTTAATTGTTGAGCTGAAGGATTTCTTTATATATTCTAGATATTAAACCCTTATCTGATATGTGGTTTCAAAATATTTTCTCCCATTGAGTAGATTGTCTTTTCACCTTCTTGACAAAGTCCTTTGATGCACAAAAATTTTTAATTTTGAGGAGGTCCTATTTATCTATTTTTTTGTTGTTTCTCTTGTTTTGGGTGTAAAGTCTAAGGAAACCATTGTCTCACACAAGATCCTGAAAATGCTTCTCTACATTTTCTTCTAGGAGTTTTATAGTCCTGGATCTTATATTTAGGTCTTTGATCCATTGTTAATTAATTTTTGAATATGGTGTGAGATAGGGGTACTCTTTCATTCTTTTGAATAGTGATATCCAGTTCTCCCAGCACCATTTGTTGAAGAGAATATTCTTTCCAAATTGAGTGGACTTGGCAGCCTTGTTAAAAACCAATTGGTCATCACCAAGTGGGTTTTATACCAGGCATGCAAGGCTGGTTCAATTCAAGAAAATCAATCAGCATAATATGCCACATTAATAAATTAAAGAAGAAAAATCACATCATCTTATCGATTGATGCAGAAAAGGCATTTGACAAAATACAGCACCCTTTCTTGATAAAAATACTACAAAAAATAGGAATTGAAGGAAACTTTCTCATGATAAAGACCATATATGAAAAACCTACAGCTGACATTATACTCAATAGTGAAAGACTGAAAGCTTTCCCATTGAGATCAGGGACAAGACAAGGATGCCCATTGTCACCACTGTTGTTCAATATAGTGCTAGAGGATATAGCTAGAGCAATCAGGCAGGAAAAAGAAATGAAAGCCATCCAAATTGGAAAGGAAGAATTGAAACTTCACTATTAGCAGATGATATGATTATATATCTAGAAAGTCCTGAAAAGCTACAACAAAGCTGCTAGAGCTAAGAAATGATTTCAGTAGAGAGTCAGGAAACAAGATCAATATACAAAAATCAGTGGTATTTCTATACACCAGCAATGCACAATCTGAGGAGGAAGTCAGGAAAAAAATTACATTTACAATAGCAACTAAAAGAATCAAATATTTAGGAGTAAAGTTAACCAAGGATATAAAGCACTTGTATTCAGAAAATTATAATGCATTGGTAAAAGAAATAAAAAAAGACCTAAATAATTGGAAGAACATTTCATGCTCATGGATTGGAAGACTAAATATCATTAAGATGTCAATTCTACCCAAATTGCTATACAGACTCAATGCAAACCCAATAAAAATTCCACCAGCATTTTTTAAACAAATGGAAACCACAATTATCAAATTTATCTGGAAGGGTAAGAAGCCCTGAATAGCCAGAAACATTTAAAAAAGGAAAAGTGAAGGTGGAGGACTCTTACTTCCAGACTTTTAATCATATTCCCTAGCTACAGTGGTAAAAACAGCATGGTACTGGCATAAAGATAAACACATAGATCATTGGAACCAAATTGATGGTTCAGAAACAGACCCTCATATCTATGGCCAAGTGATTTTTGAGAAGCCTGTCAAACCACCCAGCTGGGAAAGGACAGTTTATTCAACAAATGGTGCTGGGAGAACTGGATATCCATAGGCAAAAGAAAGAAGGTCCCTATCTCACACCTTATACAAAAATTAACTCAAAATGGATCAAAGACCTAAATATAAAAGCAAGTACAATAAAGCTCCTAGAAGAAAATATAGGGAAACATCTTCAAGACCTAGTGGTAGATGGTGGATTCTTAAACCTTACACCGAAAGCACGAACAACGATAGAAAACATGGATAAATGGGACCTCCTCAAACTTAAACACTTCTGTGATTAAAAGAACTTCATCAAGAAGGTGAAAAAGTAGCCCACTCAATGGGAAAAAATATTTGGAAACCACATATCTGATAAGGATTTGATTTCCTTTCTATATAAAGAGATCATACAACTCAACAATAAAAGAGCAAGCAATCCAATTAAAAAATGGGCCAAAGATTTAGAGACATTTCTCCAAAGAGGAAATACAAATGGCCAAAAAAGCACACGAAAAAATCTTCCATATCATTAACTATTAGGGAAATGTAAATTAAAACAACAATGAGATATCATCTAACACCGCATAGAATGAAAAAACAGACAACAATAAGTGCTGGAGAGGATGTGGAGAAATAGGAATACTCCTTCACTGTTGGTAAAATGATGCAGCCTCTGTGGAAGAAAGTTTGGAAGTTCTTCAGCAAGCTAAATATGGGTCTTCTGTATGATCTAGCAATTCCTCTACTAGAAATATATCCAGAAGAACTAAAAACTATGACATGAACAGACATCTGCACACTGATGTTTCTAGTGGTATCATTCACAATTGCCATAAGATGGAAACAACCCAAGTGTTCATCAACCAATGAATGGATAAACCAAATGTGGTATATACATATGATGGAATACTATGCTGCAGCAAGAAGAAATGAAATTGGGACACATGTGATAACATGGATGAATCTTGAAGACATAATCCTAAGTGAAGTAAGCCAGACATAAAAGGACAAATATTGCATAGTTTCATTAATATGAACTAAATATGAAGAATAAACACGTGGAGTTAAAACTTAGAGTATGGGTTATTAGGAGATAAGAGGAGGGTTGAGAAGAACTACTAATGCTTAATGTATGTAGAAGCTTTAATTAACTTGACTGCAAAAGTGTGGAAATGGGTAGAGTTGATGGTAACACATTATAGTGAGTAGCAGCTGGTTTATAAATGGGATTGTGGCTAAGAAGGGTAATCTGAGGAAGTAAATGTCAATTGAAAGAAAGCTAAAGATTTGGAATAATCTAAAGGATAATCTATAACACGGTGAACCCAGAGGTAGATGAGAATTGTGGTTGAGGGTACAAATGCAAGAGTGCCCTTCTGTGAGCTAGAGTAGATGTACATCACTATTGCAGAGTGGTGGGAATGTGGAGATGCATGGGAAAACTACAATTGGTGTGACCTATAGACTGTGGTTAACAGCAATACTAAAATATTCTTGCATCAATGCCAAAGATGTACTGTGTTCATAATGGAGGTGTATGGAAAAAGTGTGCCAAATGTATGCTATGGGCCATGGTTGGTGTAATAGTCTGATGATATTATCTCGTAATCTGTAACAGATGTTCCAGCACGGTGTGGTGTGTTGGTGAAAGTGTGCTGCATGGGAATTCTACACATGTGTAGGATTGTTTAGCCAGTTCACAACCTCTGTAACAAAATATATTTTAAAAATATAGGGTGGGTTGGGGGAAAAATACACCAAATGTAAGATAGGGACTATAGTTAGTAGTAATATTTTGATGATGTTATTGCACAGTTTGTAACAAATGTTTCACAACAATGCAAAATGTTGGTGGAAGGGTGATGTATGAGACCCCCACATGATGTTATGTATGTTTATTTTGTAAGTTCACAATCTTTACTATACACTTATTGTTTATGCATGTCATGTATGAATGATATACTTCAATAAAAATATAT
>PVKH010048552.1:0-10186 GCA_004027955.1 Chaetophractus vellerosus | reverse complement strand
TTTTTGTCTTTTCCGTAGTACCATGTGTTTTGGTCAGCCACAGGAGTGCCTTTTGAAATATACCAAAGATTGGTCGGTCTTTATAAAGGGTATTTATTTGGGGTAGAAGCTTACAGTTACCAGGCCACAAAGCATAAATTTCTTCCCATACCAAAGTCCATGTCCTGGAGCAAGATGGCTGCCGACGTCTCCAGGGTTCCGGCTTCCGGGTTCCTCTGTTCCTGGGGCTGCGATTCTCTCCGGGCTTAGCTTCTGTTTCCTTCACGAGTTCAGCTGAAGACTATGAGACTCTCTGCGTTGCGTCTCTCCACAAGGCCAGCTGTAGCCTATCCGGCGATCGGCTCACTCCAACATCAGAACTGCTTTTCCAGTCTCCTTCTCCAAAATCTCCTCTCTGCTTCTCTCCAATCTCTGCTTCTACTTGAGACCACCCCCACCGAGGGGTGGGGCTCAACGTCTCACTGACATGGCAATTAACGCCCTACTCATAACTTAATCGTGCCCAGATGAACAGATGAGCTTACAAACATAATCTAATTTATATTTTTGGAATTCATAATTAATTCAAACTCAAACCATTACACCATGGATGTGTACTCTGAAATGCATTTCTTTTATTAGTGAACTAAACTTGCATTACTGAATTAAACTTAACTTTTTATAATGGGTAGACTTCAAAACCTTTTTTGGAAATCCATTGTGTCAGTAGTGTTTTGGAATGAAAATCCCCCCCTTCCCCGTGTTTATATGAATAATATAGTATATATGTAATACTTATGTAAGAGTCAGGGGCATTTCCCCACAATCAAGTACATTAATATTTCAGCCTTGAAACATGAATGTTCAGTTAGTGGGATCCATTAAGATAAATGGTGTCATGTCTGTTCAGGTCAGGTTTTCTCTCCAAAAATGCTATAAAAATGATTTGATTTTCAGAGGTTTTTGTTTTAGGAATTGATGTCTTTTTAAAATAAAAGGCAATCTACATACTGCTCAAAAGGGCAGTGTAATCACCAACATTTATTTATACAGTATTTATCTTGTTGAAATTCTTTCAAATACCATGAAAAATGTAGTAGTATTTTCTGTTCTTAAGAGTCCTAACGGTGTGTGAAAAACATTCCATCATAATTTTCTATTGGAATTTGCTTCAAAATCAAGAAACCATTATAGTCCCAGTAAAGAACTATATTTGCCAAAGTCGCAGCTGTTAGAGGGATATAGTAGCTTATGTTTTAGGTACTGTTCTGTAATTTACACATTATTTCTTATCCTCATGACAAATCCTGTGTAATAGGTTTTATTCTCCTTTTCATCTTACAGATGAGGAAATTGAGTCACAGAGATGAAGTAATTTGTCTAGCATCACACAGTTAGTAGTATAAGCAGGATTTTAACCCTGGTATCCTTAATTTAGAGCTCTAGGGGATGAGAGTGTTGTGGAGATCATCATAGAGAATTGAGAATGAAACATAAAGAAGAAGATAAGTAGAAACTTTCAGTTCAAAAATGGCAAGGCAATGTTTCTTCAAGAAGAGAAGACATAGGTCACTTGGACAGTATAAGCAAAAGAATTCTGGAATTATTCTGCCTGAGTTCAAATTTCAAGTCCATAATTTACTAGCAGTTTGACTTGAGGCAAATTTATTAATGCATACGTTTTTTCCATATGTACAATATGGAGATTTTACCTGTGTCATAGGGTTCTTGTGTGATAAAATATGATAATATAAAGAAATGAGAAGTGTGACTGGTCTTTAGTACACACTCAATAGTTGTTAGCTGCTATTGTTGTTAGTAGGCAGATTAGTCATTGATTTTGGTTGATTTGTTTGACTACTTGTGTCAAATGTTATTGAAGTACATGGGGAGAAAAGGAAAACTTGAACGGAAAGATTGCTTTCTAGTATCTGTTAAGGTGTCCGCAAAATTGGGCCCAAGATTTTTGGTGGATTAGTAATAAATGGAAGTAATTAATTTGAAGTTCAGTGTTTTACCTCTTACATAAATGGCATGACCATACAGTTTGAAATTCTAATGCACTTGAGGAAATGCCTTATGTATGTAAGTGACAGAAAAACATTTTTTTTTCCAAAGAAAGCCAGCAATTTAGCTCTGACCTGTTTGTAACAATAGGGATTACTAGCTCAGTGGAAAGGGAATAAAATGATGACAAAGTTTTTATTTTATAAATTAAAATCGTAAACAAGTCATTATAAAAAATATATCAGATTATTTTCAGGTTTCTTATTAGTATGTTTTATTTTGAGGAAACTATGATTAAATAATTATATGTAGAATATTGAAAAGGAGTAGGTTTTGCCTGTTGTCCCATATGACTTATTTAATGCAGTAGCTTATTTTTCCGTCCTACATTTACAGTAGTGGGAAAAAAAATTTATGTTAGCAGTTTAATTTCATGTGTGCACACAGCATTTTTGACCCATTCAATTCCATTATTTAAAAAATCTTATTTATTGTTTATGTTTAGCCTTCAATGATCTCAGTGTGTCTTATTTGCACATAGTTTTAATAATTCTCCTTACAATTTAATTTGAAAGAATTATTCTTTTTCACATTTATTTGTTGATCTTTTTCTCTTTCCTCTATAAAATATGTCTAGAAAGTGGGATGGGCTAATATATGATTTCCTCACTCTTCAATTAGTGAACATGATGTGCCTTTGCAATATTATAGCAAACATGGACTCTGACTAATTGGGTTTGAATCTTGACTCTGCTGTTTCCTAACTTTGGAACTTTGTGCCAGACGTTTAATTTGTCAGTGACTGAGTTTCCTCCCTTGAGAAATGGGAAATATAATAGTACCTACCTTAGAGTTGTTTTAAGGTTTAAATTCCTTAGGTCACTGCCCAGTTGATCTTAAAAACAGTTGCTCTTATTACCATCTAGTGAATATGGCTAAATCAAAAGTAAATAGTAGTATAGCAGCATAATCAAGAGAGCCCAGACCTGTCAGTGCTTTCTAGTATTTTCTTCTAATTCATGTTTACATCTTTATGTATGTATATGGATATGGATATATGTGTCTGTGTGTGTGCACATATATATATACACACACACACACACACACACACTTAAGCAGAACTAAAGGTTTAATTTTAAAAATTTATTCTGTAGCAGTTCTGTACACATCGTTTTCAAAATGTTTTTTTGTTATTGACTAATTTTGTTAGTAATAGCTATAATGTATTGAATGTCTACTGTATTTTGGCATTGTACAGAGAACTTTGCATGTATTATGTCACTTAAATCTCAAACCTCTTTGGAGTGTCACTCACATATAATAGATGAGTCAAAATGAGATTAGTAACTTTCCCAGACTCGTTTAGCTGCAATGGGGTGCAGTTCAAACCTACTTTTGTTCGCAACATCTGTGCTCCTAAGAATGCTTCTCATGTTATAACTCTTGAGGTGTTTTGCGTACTAAAGTAATTAGTTTTTGCATGTTCGTGTACAGAGAACTATTTTACTCAGTACCCTCAATTACTTAAATTTCATTAGGGTAGACAGAGAATCTGTTTAGTTTATAGTAGAAATAGAGGAGAGGAATAAATTAAAAAAATAAACAACTGTTTATCATGGTTGATATATATGTAATGCCATTTTCAGATGTTGATAGTTATCATAAGCTTATTTTATTTAAAGGTGGAAGATGAGAGTAATAGAAGTGTTAAGATTGAACTAATATGAAGAAAAAGATGGTCTGGGTAGGAGAACACCAGAAGTTATAACTATGTAAAAAGAACCAGAACCAGGTTTTGGGTAATAAAAGGAAGGATTATTTTTATTGTACTATTTATTCTAGTCTTTTTTTCCTTCTTCTTCTTCTTCTTCTTCTTCCTTCTTCCTTCTTCCTTCTTCCTTCTTCCTCCTCCTCCTTCCTCCTTCTTTCTTCTTCTTTCTTTTCTTCTTCTTTCTTCTTCTTCTTCTCTTTAAAACAATAAGGCTTTATAACATTTTGGAACTGGAAGGGACTCTAGAGATTGCTAGTCCCCACTCACCTCATTTTGCAGATGAGGCAATGGAGACTAATTGATTATAAGGTACTTGTCCAAGGGCACATTGCTTTTAATGACATAGCAGGACCTGTTAACCATAGATTTTGATTACATGCCTGTGTTCTTTCCCCAATATTCTAAATACTCTTTTCCTTAAATAAAGTCCTTAACAAGTTACTAACGTTTCTGAAAATGAACTAGAAGCAAATACATTTGTGTATTTCTGTTTTGTGAGTATTCCCTTTTGGCATCCTTTCTTGGTATTTAAGTTTGAGGTGGTAGGGTAAAGGGATAAATTACTAAAATATTTGCACCTAGATTAACCCAGTGTTAATATTTTATCACATTTCTTATATCATTCATATTGTCTCTCTTCTACATATATTCACATATGATTTTTTTCTCTGAATCATTTGATTAAAGTACACATATAAGGTCCCTTAGCCCCTAGGTCCTTCAGTGTGTGTGTATTTCCTTAAAATTTTTTTTTGTTTGTTTAAGGGTTAAGTTTTCATATGATGTCCAATGAAATTTTTTGGCAGTAAATGTTTTCTTTGTTTAGAAATGAGAAATATTTGGTTTATATATAATATATTTTAGATCTAGTTTTTCTGTTGATAAAATAATGTAAACACTGAAATCACATTTTTCTCTCTTCATTTTGCAGTAGTATTATTGATTCCACAGAATACAGCCAACCTCCAGGTTTCAGTGGCAGTTCTCAGGTAAATGATATATTTGACAGTATGTTTTAGCGGTACCATGAATATAATCACTGGATTTGTAAAATCATATATTACTGAAATGTCTTGCAATGAAAACACCTGTTTTGAATGCTTTGGCATTTATTAGGAATTGAATAGCTCTGATATATAATGGTAGAATCTCCTATGATTTGCTTGTCAATAATAAAAGTTTAATTAAAAAAAACATTTTGGTAATATTAGACCATAAGGAAGGAAATACTTTAAGTGTTAATTATGAGGTAATCAGGGCATGGTTTCTGTCAGAGAAATGAAAGTTATATTCTTGATGAATTGCCTGTCATTATTTTGGAACATTAAGCTTTTCTGTAGAATATAGACCTCTCATTAATTGCATGGTTATTTTGACTTTCACTCACTTCAGCTGTGACTTGGGAATACTGATATTTGTCAAACCTGTTTTTAAGTCCTGACATGGATTTTTTTTTTTTTTAAGATTTATTTTTATTTATCTATATATCCGCCCCCCCCCCCCGTGCTGCCTGTGCTCGCTGTGTTCATTTTTGCTTTGCGTTTTTCTGTGTCTTCTTATCTCCCCCTGCTGCGTCAGCTCACCGCGAGGCAGCTTGCCTTCGCCAGGAGGCCCCAACCAAACCTGGGGCCTCCCATGTGGTAAACCAGAGCGCAACCAATTGAGCCACAGCCGGTTCCCCTGACCTGGATTTTAAAAAAAGAAAACGTTTTAATTTGAAATAATTTCGATTTAGAGAAAAGTTAAGAGAATAGTAAAATGAATTCCTTTATATCCTTTACCTAGATTCTTCCAGTGTTAATATTTTTTATCACATTTCCTACATCATTTGTATCCTCTCTCTTTTACATTTATACACATAATTTTTTCTCTGAATTGTTTGATTAAGGTGCACGTATAATGTCCCCTTAACCCCTAGGTCCTTCAGTGTGTGTGTATTTCTTAAAAAAAAGGGGGGGGGGTATTGTCTTCTGTACCCACCATACAGTTTTAAAATTATGGAAGTTAATGATCCAGTGCAATTATCTAATCCCTAGATTTTATGCAGATTTTTATATGATTGTACTATTATCCTTTCTAGCAAAAGAAAGTCATTAGTGCATATTCATTTCTATATTAACTTTATGTAAATAGATTTGAAATAATTTTTATCAAAGTAACAGTAAATCCTTTTCGATGGTATAGTTTTGGTTTTTTCCTTTTCCCAGTACTTGGATGACTGCCTCTATTACTTTCATGGTTAGTTTGTATAACTAAAATATGTATAAATAATACAATATGTGAACATTAAATAACATTACATAGGATGTGCAGAGTTATTATTTACTTTTACCATTTATTGCACAATTACTGGGTGATCAGCATCATGGTGATTGCTTTAATATGTATTGTCTTCTAAGTCTTGTCACATTTTTATATTTAATCCTAGTGTTACTTGATTTTTCCAAAGAATAATAAATTCCTTTTGAGTGTTAGTTGCATGATCAATTGCTTTGTTTTAAACTTTGGAATTTATAAACTAGTGGCTATGTATAATTTACGCTTTTATACATGTATCAATGAGATAGGAGTCAAGTATTTGATAGTGTGTCATAAAGGATTTTGAGTCAGAGTTCTTTTTGTATTTTTATTACTAAAGAAAATGTTTATGTAGCATTAAAAATGTATTCATGACAAAAAGAAACTTTCTCGGCATAAGAAAAGGACCACATTAACATAATTTATATTTTTAAAATCCTAACATGCCCAATTAGTACTGTTGAATAGAATTTTCTGTAATAATGGAAATGTTGTATAATCTATTTTGTCCAATGCAGTATCTTCTAGGCACGTGTGGCTTTAGCGCACTTGAATTGTGGCTAGTGTGTTGAAGAATTGAATTTTTAATTAAATTTTAATTAATTAAAATTTAATTTTAAGTAGTTGCTTATGGCTAGAGGTTCCCACTGATGAAAGAAAAACTATTCAGCAACATTAAATTTAGGATTTCACAGCTTTGTTGAATGATTCATGAATCAGGCAGCATGCTATTCAGAAAGTAGAAGGGAGCTCCAATTGGGGGAATGGAAAGGGGAAGCTCATGTAGAGCAAACACAGAAACAGAGAGAAAATATTCTGATTGGCTTATATTGAGTTTTTGTTTTACATAGGGAGGTCTTACAAAGTGGGGAGTAGGTATACATTCATGAGCATAGCATGATTGTCCAATCTTATAAACTATCTCTACTGCAACAAAACTAGTTTATTTTTATGTGTTGCTTATCTGCAGTTCTGTAGGTTGTGTTTCATTTTCCCTGAAAGCTCCTGCAGGTCATTTGTTTTTGTCTTCTGGAAAAGCCCTTCTCAGAAAGGCAACACCCAACGCAGGCAGCCATTTTATTTTACTTAACACCTCTACTCCCTCATATTAACTAATTCATTAGAACGACAGACAGAACTCAGGAAGGGGCTATACTTCTGATTACAATTTTATTATATCAAAAAGTTACTGGCTCTCTCTGCCCAGAGGAGCCCTCATCAATATCTTGGTGTGTAATCCTGTTCTTTTCTCCCATTTCTCAGTAAACTCTGTTCTTTTCTCCTAGTTCTCAATAAATTCTTTTTTTTTTTTTTTAAATGCTAATCAGAAACAGCCAAATAAAGAGATGCATAGGGTGAGGTTTGAAGGATCTCAAATGCAGAGCTTCTGTTGTCCTTTCCCTTTACTTGGAGTCAGGACATGTCATCCTCCCAGCTTGTCAGTGTATGATAATACTGAGTATTGTCAACTAAGAAAGCTTACCCAAGCTTTAGGCTCTAAAGTTTTTTGGGGAGTTTCATTATGTAGATATGATTGATTGAATCATTGACCATATGACTGAGCTCAGTCCCCAGCATCCCCTGCATTCACTGGAGATTGGGCTGATGTCACATGGTTCAAAGTCCTAATACTCTAATTACATGGTTCCTGTTCCTGGCATGGCCAGCCCCCACACTCACACTGAGCATATATTTTTGTGTGAGGCAGGGGCACATGAGTAACAGAGACACTCCCATCAATTGGGAAATTCGAGAGGTTTAGAGATTACTCCCCAGGAGCCAGGACAAAGGGTACAGCTTTCTTTGGGTAAAGTTAATTCTTTCCTATGCACTTACCGTAGTGTTTTTCCTTTTCTTTTACCTAGTAAAATATGAATTCCTTGTATAAAATGTGTTATTACCTCATAGAATCTTAATTGTTTGCAAAATAAATCCATGGCCTTTTGTGTACATAGCTTTTTGGGTATTCTTAACTAGTTTTAAGCCTTATCAATGTTTAGTTTGGTAGGAAAATTTTTTGTTTTATATTTTTAGTTTATGGGGTATCACACATGTAATACACACACAACATCTTTCAAAACAAAATCTTGGAAAGCCCTGGTTTTGGAGGTATACATGGGAATTTAGTATTCGTTTTCATATTTCAAAACAGATTAGATTTGTTCAGGATACTTTGAATCAACATGGTAGTATAATATTTTGATATAAGACCAGTGGGACTCAAGAGTAAAATGACTCAGCATCTGGTCACCAGATTAATGAGTGGAATCAGTGAAACTTCAGTCCCTATTATGTAAGTGTTAATGCCATTGTTTTTGAAGGATTAATGGCTTATTAATAATATTGTAATATTTTTGCACCAATGGCAAAGAAGATGTATCAATCCTATGAGGCAACTCTAGGGGGGTATAAAGGGGTATGAGATTTTTCCTTTTGGAGTAATGGAAACGTTCTAAAATTGTGATGACAGTACAACTCTGATGAATATGAGAGCCACTGAGTGTACACTTTGAATGAATTGTACAAAACATGGGACTGTGTAACACAGGGAATGCATTGGTGGAAGATACATGGTGGTTAATAGGACACATATGAGAAGTTCTCTCATGAACTATAACAAATTTATAGTACTAATACAGGATGGTAATAATTGGGTGATTGGGGGGAAAATACACCAAATGTAAGGTATGGGCTATAGATAGTAGAAATATTTTGATGATGCTATTTCATAGTTTGTAACAAATGTTTCACAACAATTTAAGGTGTTTGTGGTGGGGTGATGTATGGGAGCCCTGTATGATGGGTGATATGCATGTTTGATTTGTAAGTTCACAACTCTTACTATACACTTATTGTTTATATATGCTCACGTATGAATGATACACTTTAATAAAAAAAATCATGCCCAGGGGATAAAAGTTGATTAAACATCCTTATATATTTAAATGCATATATTTGCATGTTATAATTAAGTAATTCATATTTAATATATTTGCATATACACGGAAGTATATAAACAGTAATATTTAGTATGGATGATAAATGTAAATTGCTTTTAACAGTCCCTGGCAGGTAGTACAGTCATTAGCTATTATTGTTACTGTTTTATAGTTTTGCTGTTAATACTTGAAATTCCATTTCGTTGAGAAATTGTTGAAACCTGGTCAGGTATGGCCTTGAGAAGTTTTTCTGGTCTGTTGGCCATCTTCTACTTATTTTTATGTTAAGATTCATATTCAGGCTTTTTGGTAAAAACAGTTTGTGACGTAGACAATTCTCTAAGTATGAAGGATCATGGGTAAAAAATTTAATTACTAAACAAGCTAATTCATTTTTTTTTGTTGTTACATATCCCCCCCCTTTCTGTTTGTTCTTGCTGTGTTCATTTTTGCGTTCTTCTCTGTCTGCTTTGTCTCCCCCTGTTGTGGTGACGCGCCGAGTCAGCTCACTGTGCAGGAGGCTTGCCCCGCTCCAGGCGACTCTGCTCTGCTCGTGGGCAGCTCCGCTCTGTTCGCAGGCGACTTGCCGTGCCCGTGGCGGCTTTGCCCTGCCCGTGGCGACTTTTTGCCCACGGCGGCTTTTGCCCTGCCCATGGCGGCTCTGCCCTGCCCACAGCGGCTTGCCCTCTCAAGGTGGTCTGCCCGCTCGGAGAGGCCCCTGGGATCCAAACCCGGGGCCTTCCATGTGGTGAACTGGCGCCCTATCCACTGGGCTATAGCTGGCCCCCCCCCAATTCATTTTTGAAATTATAAATTATGAGCGTATAAGAAATCTCCTCCTGTGTCAGAAGACACATTCGTGAGAATTTTAAATATAAGCTGTCATACTCTTTAAGTTGCTTCTACCTCTTTTTTCTTTTTCAGGAGGTACTGGGGATTGAACCCAGGACCTCAAAGATGGGAAGCCAGGTGCTCAAACCACTGAGCAACACCTGCTCTCCTGCTTATATTTTTTGGCAGTGGTAAACAATGCTGCTATGATGATAGGTATACAAATATTTGTTCGAGACCCACCTTCATTTCTTTTTATTTTTTAATTTTTTAAAACAATTTACTGAAGTATATCATTCATACATGACCATACATAAACTATAAATGTTCATTAAACATTGTGAACTCACAAAACAAACAT
>PVKH010048551.1:0-10189 GCA_004027955.1 Chaetophractus vellerosus | reverse complement strand
CGGGAACAAAGGAATCCAGAAGCCTGAACCCTAGAGACGTCGTCAGCCATCTTGCTCCAGGGCATGGACTCTGGTATGGGAAGAAATTTATGCTTTGTGGCCTGGTAACTGTAAGCTTCTACCCCAAATAAATACCCTTTATAAAGACCGACCAATCTTTGGTATATTTCAAAAGGCACGCCTGTGGCTGACCAAAACAGCAATGATGCAAGAATATTATAGTATTGCTGTTAACTACAGTCCATAGGTCACACTATTTGTGTTTTTCTCATGCTTCTCCACATTCTTACCACCCTGCAATTGTGATGTACATCCACTCTAGCTAACAGGACACTCTTGCATCTATACCATTAACCGCAATTCTCATCCACCTATGGGTTCACTGTGTTACTCTGTCCCTAAATTATTCTCTAACTTTCTTTCAATTGATATTTGCATCCCTAGACTACACTTTTCAGCCACAATCCCATTTATAAACCAGCTGCTACTCACTATATTGTGTTACCATGAACTCTATCTATTTCCACAGTTTTACAGTCAAGTCAATTAAACTGTCTACATACATTAAGCATCAGTAGTTCTTCATAACCCTCATCTTATCTCCTAATAAAATAACCTATACTCTGTTTTCACTCTCTGCATTTATTTTTCATATTTAGTTCATATTAATGAGACCATTGCAATATTTGTCCTTTTGTGTCTGACTTCCTTCACTTAGCATAATGTCTTCAAGATTCATTCATGTTATCATATGTGTTTGAATTTCATTTCTTCTTACTGCAGCATAGGATTCCATCATATGTATATACCACATTTTGTTTATCCACTCATTGGTTGATAGACACTTGAATTATTTCCATCTTTTGGCAATTGTGAATAATGCTGCTATGAACATTGGTGTACAGATGACTGTTCATGTCATAGTTTTTATTTCTTCTGGATATATTCTTAGTAGAGGACTTGCTGGATCATATGGCAGTTCTATAATTAGCTTCCTGAGGAACTGGCAAACTGTCTTCCACAGAGGCTGTGCCATTTTACAGTCCCACCAACAGTGAAGGAGTGTTCCTCTTTCTCCATATCCTCTCCAGCACTTGTTGTCTGTTTTTTTTTAATGATGGCCATTCTATGCAGTTTTAGATGGATATTGCATTGTTGTTTTGATTTGCATTTCCCTAATATCTAGTGATATGGAACATTTTTTCATGTGCTTCTTGGCCATTTGTGTTTCTTCCTTGGAGAAATATCTATTTAAATCTTTTGTCCAATTTTAAATTGGATTGTTTGCTCTTTTATTGTTGAGTTGTATGATGTCTTTACATAGAATGGATATCAAACCCTTATCAGATATGTAGTTTCCAAATATTTTCTCCCATTGTGTGGACTGCCTTTTCACCTCTTTGATGCAGTTCTTTGAATCACAGAAGCATATAAGTTTGAGGGGGTCCTATTTATCCATGTTTTGTTTCATTGTCATGCTTTTGGTCTAAGGTTTAAAAATCCACCACCTACCATCAGGTCTTGAAGTTGTTTTGCTACATTTTCTTCTAGGAACTTTATGGTTCTTGCTTTTATATTTAGGTCTTTGATAAGGTGTGAGATAAGGGTCTTCTTTATTTCTTTTGGCTATGGATACCCAGTTTTCCCAGCACCATTTGTTGAGTAGAGTGTTCTGCCCCAGCTGGGAGGGTTTGAAAGCCTTGTCAAAAATCACTTGGTCATAGATGTGAGGGTCTATTTCTGAACCATCAATTCAGTTCCTTTGGTCTATATGTTTATCTTTATGTGAATACCATGGGTTTTTTTTTTTTACCACCATAGCTAGCTAACATGATTTAAAGTCCAGAAGTAAGAGTCCTCCAACTTCACTTTTCCTTTTCAAGATGTTTCTGGCTATTCTGGGCCTCTTACCTTTCCAAATAAATTTATAATTGTGTTTTCCATTTGTTTAAAAAATACTGGTGGAATTTTTATTGGATTTGCATTGAATCTGTATATCAATTTGGGTAGAATTGACATTTTAATGATATTTAGTCTTCCAATCCATGAGCATGGAATGGTCTTCCAATTATTTAAGTCTTCTTTGATTTCTTTTAACAATGCATAGCAGTTTTCTGAATACAAGTGCTTTATATCATTGGTTAAGTTTATTCCCAACTATGTGATTCTTTTAGTTGTATTTGTAAATGGAATTTTTTTCTGAATTCCTCCTCAGATTGCACATTGCAGTTGTGTAGAAACACCATTGATTTTTGCATATTGATTTTGTACCGACTCTCTAATGAAATCGTTTATTAGCTCTGACAGCTTTGTTGTAGATTTTTCAGGACTTTCTAGATATAGGATCATATTATCTGCAAACAGTGAAAGCTTTACTTCTTCCTTTCCAATTTGGATGGTTTTATGTCTTTATCTTCCTGATTCCTCTAGCTATAACGTCTAGCAGTATATTGAAAAACAGTGTTTGCAGTCGACATTTTGTCTGGTCCCTGACAAAACTTTCAGTCTTTCACCATTGAGAACAATTTTAGCTGTGGATTTTTCATATATGGCCTTTATCATGTTGAGAAAGTTTTCTTCAAATCCTATCTTTCATAGTATTTTTTATCAAGAAAGGTTGCTGTATTTTGTCAGATGCCTTTTTTGTGTCAATCAATAAGATCATGTGATTTTTCTTCTTTGATTTATTAATATAGTGTATTATGATGATCAATTTTCTTGTATTGAACCACTCTTCCATGTGAGGTATTAAACCCACTTAATCATGATGAATAATTCTTTTAATGTGCTGTTGGATTCATTTAGCAAGTATTTTATTGAGGAATTTTGCATCCTTGTTCATTAGAGAAATGAGTCTGTAATTTTCTTTTTTCATAATATGTCTATCTGGCTTTGGTATTATGGTGATAATGGCTTCATAGAATGAGTTTGGCAGCATTCCTTCTTGTTCAATTTTTTGGAAGAGCTTGAGTAAGATTGGTATTAATATTATTTGAATTCTTGGTGGAAATCATCTATGAAACCATCTAATCCTGGGCTTTTCATTATTCTGTTTGTTTACTGTTTCAATCTCTTAACTTGTGATTGGTTTGTTGAGGTCTTCTGTTTCTTCTAGGGTCATTGTAGATAGTTTTTATGTTCCTAGGAATTTTTCCTTTTTCTCTACATTGTCTAGTTTTTTGGCATAAATTTGTTCATAGTATCCTCTTAAGATCTCACTTATTTCTGAAGGGTCAGTAGTAATGTTCCCATTTTCATTTTCTATTTCATTTATTTGCATCTTCTCTCTTTTTTTCTTAGTCAGTCTAGCTAAAAGTTTGTTGATTTTTTATATATTCTTGAAGAACCAACTTTTGGTTTTGTTAATTCTCTAGTATTTTTTTTTGTTCTCAATTTCATTGATTTCTACTCTGATCTGTGTTATTTCATTCCTTCTACTTGTTTTGGGATTAGTTTGCTGTTCTTTTTCTAGTTCCTCCAGCTGAGTAGTTAGTTCATTGATTTTATCTCTTTCTTTTTTAATGTAACAATTTAAGGCTATAAATTTCCCTCTTAGCACTGCCTTTGCTGCATCCCATAGGTTCTGATAGGTTGTGTTTTCTTGTAATTCATCTTGAGATATTTGTTGATTTCTCTTGAAAATTTTCTTTGACCCACTGATTATTTAAGAGTGTGCTGTTTAATCTCCATATAATGTGAATTTCCTTTTATCTGCCTCTTGTTGGTTCCCAACTTAATTCCATTATGATCAGAGAAAGTGCTTTGTTCATTTTGATCTTGTTGAATTTATTGAGATCTGTTTTATGCCAGAACATATGGTCTATCCTGAAGAAAAATCCATGATCACTTGAAAAGAATGTATATCTTGCTGTTTTGGGGTGCAGTATTCTGTATATGTCTATTAGGTTTAGTCTATTTATCATATTATTCAAGCTCTCTGTTTCTTTATTGATCCTCTGCCTAGAAGTTCTACCCAGTGCTGAAAGTGGTGTCTTAAAGTCTCCAACTATTATTGTAGAGGTGTCTATTTTTCCCTTCAGTTTTGCCAATGTTTGCCTCATGTATGCTGGGACATCCTGGTTAGGTACATATATATTTATGATTGTTATTTTTCCCTTGTGAATCATCCTTTTTATTAATATGTATTGTCCTTCCTTGTCTCTAATAACAGCCATGCTTTTAAAGTCTATTTCATCTGATATAAGTATAGTTATCCCAGCTATTTTTTGAGTACTGCATGCATAGAATATCTTTTTCTAACCTTTCACTTTCAATCTATTGGTATGCTTTGGTCTAAGGTGAATCTCTTGCAGATGGCTTATAGATGACTTATATTTTCTTATCCATTCCACCAGTCTGTGTCTTTTGATTAGGAAGTTTAATCCATTAACATTCAACGTTATCACTGTAAAGGCATTTCTGTTTTTTAAGATTTATTTTTATTTATTTCTATATCCCCCCTTGCTGCTTGTTCTCACTGTGTTCATTTGCTTTGCATTCTTCTGTGTCTGCTTGTCTCCCCCTGCTGCAGCATCCCACCAAGTCAGCTCACCACCTGGCAGCTTTCCTGCTTCACAGTGGCTTGCCTGCTTCATGGCGGCTTGCCTTCTTGAAGTGGCTTGCCTGCTCAAGGAGGCCCTGGGAACCGAACCCAGGGCCTCCCATGTGGTAAACCAGAGCCCTACCACTTGAGCCACAGCTGGTTCCCAATGCATTTCTTATTTCATCCATTTTGACCTTTGGGTTTTATCTGTCATTTTATTTTCACCCACTCTTTTGACACTTTTAGTTACTGTTACTGATACAACTATCATTTCTAGACTCATTTCCAAGCTTCTTGCTCCTGTCTTTTCTCTTCAGTCTGTAGCACTCCCTTTAGTATTTCCTGAAAAGCTGGTCTTTTTGTTTTAAACCCTCAGTTTTTGTTTATCTGTGCATATGTTAAACTCACCATCATTTTTGAAAGATAATCTTCCCAGATATAAAATTCTTGGCTGGAAGTTTTTCTCTTGCAGTATCTTAACTATATCATATCACTGCCTTCTTCCCTCCATGGTTTCTGATGAGAAATTGGCACTTAATCTTATTGGGTATCCCTTATATGTGGTGCACTGCTTTTCTCTTGCTACTCTCAGAATTCTCTGTTTTGGCATTTGACATTCTGATTAATATATGTCTCAGAGTTGGTTTATTCAGATTTATTTGTATGGGAGTACAATGTGCTTCTTGGACATGGATATCTATGTCCTTCAATAGGGTTAGGAAATTTTCTACCATTTTTTCTTCAAATATTTCTTCTGCCCCTTTCCCTTCTCTCCTCCTTCTGGGACATGCATGACACATATGTTTGCACATCTCTTGCTGTCATTTAGTTCCCTGAGACAGAGCACCAGGTGTCCAACTATTAAGTTTGTGCTGACCAAAAGCACCTGCAGTTGCCCGGAGATCCTGGTTCAGATCCCACCAGCTTTGTCCCTGCTGTAGGTGTAGCTGGAAACTAGGCTAGGGCTTCAATCTGTTCTTGGTGGAGAGAATCCAGTCCCTAATTTCACTGTGATTTTCAGTCAGCCCAGCTTCCTCTCTTGCTGGGGGTAGAGTCAAAATGGTGGCTACCAGCCTTTTTGCAACTTGAAAAATTTCAAACCCTAGCTGTTTTTAGGATTAGACTTTAGCCAGCCAAGTCCACTGATCAGTAACTGAAATCAGAGACAACCATCTCTTCCTCCCCCATTTAAGGAAAATGGAGCTTCTAACTCCAGCCACAGAATAGCTCCTGAGGCAATTTGAACCAGTAGAGTAGAATGGGCACTGGCTTTTGTGGCATGGCTTGCAGTTTCTCAGAGAGGTTGTGCAGGTCCCCCCACTTTCCTCCCTGTTGGAGGTGGGGATGGGGTTTAGGCTAGAGTTGCAATCCAATCTGGGTGGAAAGAAGCTTATCCTTACCAGCACTGTGATTTTCAATCAACCCTTCTCTACCTTGCACCAGGGTACCATCCTCTTTCTGATTTGGACAGGTTCAAACTTTAGCTCTTCTTAGGATTATCCTTTAAGCCACCTAATTTACTAATCAATAAATGAAGTTGGTGCCACACTGTGTCTTCCTCCTCCATTTCTGGGGAATGGATTTTTCAACTTCAGCCACAGAATAGATCCTCAAGTGGCTTGCACCGTGGGTACCAGCTTCTGCAGTGTGGAGGGCTCTACTCACATATCTTCTCTGCAGCTGGGCAGTCTCCTCCTTTCATACTTTTAAGGATATGGCAGGATGCTCTTCTGGTCTCCTAGGACCCACAAACAGGTGCTTTAGATAGTTCTGGGTGATGACTAATTGCCTTGTAGAATGAGCTGACTCTTGGAACTCCTTACTCTGCCACCATCTTGGCTTCCTCTCCTTTCATTTTTGTATAGCTACCACACTTATAGACATCAAAGCCATATCATATTCAGAGGAATGAAAATCAAAGAGGTAGTGTAAAGGGATGTGCAAGATGAGACATTTAAAATTCCTATTTTTCAGGAACACATATAAGAAATGTGCCTTATCAAAAGCTCAATGCATTTTTAAAAATTAGATATAATTCATGGAACCAGAACTTAAACCAGAAACAGAATGTGGCCAGTCCCCAAGGATCTTCTCTTTGTACAAGATAGTTGATACATTAAATGGAATATTATTCAGCAGCAAAAAGGGTGGAACTTCTGAAGCATGTTACAACCTGGAAGATCATTGAATATTGAGAGGAAATATGCCAGAAATAATAAAACACATATGATATGTTCTAGGTTATATGAAATACACAGAGGTGGATGACAGATTATGTTACCAGGGACTTAGGCAGGGAGTGGTTATTGCCTACACTGTGAACTTTCTGTTTGAGGTGATGACATAAAGTTTAGGTAAATGATTTTGTAGTCATATGTTATGAATGTAAACATTACCAGTGAATTGTATCCTTGAATATGGTAAAATAAAAATTTTAATTACAATGTAATGCTTTAAAAATATATAAAGGTTTTTTTCTCTTGTTTAGTCTTAAAGTTATAGAAATATTAATGATATATTACTGAAATAAATTGAATACTACTCAAGGATATGCAAAAAAATAATTGAGACTATCTATTCATGATGGTAAGCTCAGGCCCTGTTATATAATAAGGTCTAAAATATATTTCTTATAAGAAACAATCATTTTATAAATGAATGACAAAAAGACAGGTGGCAGTTTTGGTTGCAAGCAAGGCATTATAAATTTTTTTTTGGAAATGTGTCAAAAGAAAAGGAGTGCAGCATCCATGGTATATCTAATGGACACAGTTCTCTCCTCTTTATTAATGATAATGGTAAATCTCTGGAGGTAATATCAATGACTATATCCTGTTAACTATGGTGATCTAAGGGACCTAGTCCAGGTGGGCATCTCAGTCTTAAACTTTGGAATAAAGTTAAAGTCAATGGATGGGGTAAGTTGCTAGGAGGTTACATCTATAAAAGTCAGGGGAAGTAATGGAGGAGAAATCATAAAAATGGGATTCCCCTGACTCAACATGAGCTATTGGGGAACAGAGAATTTGTAAGAAAAAATTCCTTTTTGTTCAGACCAGAGTGTCCCATGGGAAATTGATGGCTCATGGGTAGAAGTAACAAGGAAATGTGCTATAATGAAGTTGTAAATATCTCCTCTGCTATAGTACCTCATCCTGTGCAACCCTAGCCTGGATGTTACCTTCTGGTTTCCTTTGGAGCCCAACTCTGACTTGGGATTGGTTCCTGACTCCTTCCTGTTGTCATTTTAAAAAAAAACATGTTTTATTAATTTTTTAAAAATAGTTTTAGATTACATAAATGTTACATAAAAATACAGTGTATTACCAAATGACCCACCCCTTCCCCCTCCCACATTAAAGACATCATTCACCAGTCATATCTCATTCACTAATCAGCCTCAAGCTGAGACTTCATTGTGCTTGTTTTCCTGCTGGTACAATTAACATATGTATTTAATTATTATGTTAAAAAAAGGAAGTATACATTGGACTCAGCTATGCAGGGGTCATTTCTGACAATCAAGTGATGGCACACAGTTAGAAGAGGGAATGTATGGGATAACATGGTTCCCAGAAAAGCAAAACATCAGTCCATGTAGTCTTGCATTAAATGGGAGTAGGGATAAATGGGGTATTAGCAATGGAAGAATGTGTAGAAGTGCGGGCTTTTTATTAAGAATGCTTTATTTGAGCATATTTCTGTATTGATTGCAAAGTTCCTGTACAAGGGAGGTAGATTATACCTTGCTCCACATTTCATGGGAAAAAACACTCCCACATTGGGTGTTATATGAGAAAAAGTCTGTTTTATTTATTAGCTGTAAAGTGGTACACCAAAATCTTTACTTGGCAATCATTCCTCTATTGGTGAAATTAAATTATTATGAGTTTCTTAGTCATTTAATTTTTCCATTGTTCATTAAATTCTTGCACTGTATCCTGGGATCTGAGTATTTTAACTGTGGCTTTGATTGCAAACTTTCAAATACAGAACTGTAGGGATTTTCTTTCTTTTCCTTATTTTCTTTAATATCTTAGTTGTTTCCTTTTTAGTTCTTTAATGTATGTGCAGATATATTTAGGTGCATTTTGTGAAAGTTTATAAATTTTATGTGGCCAAATCACTCTACCAGTGTAACATATTATTTTTCTCACATTCCTTTGTCTTTTTTATTTTTAAAGAAGGGTTAGATTACATAAATGTTATACCAAAATTATAGAGGATTGCCATATACCCCACCCTCTCCTCCCTCACAGTTCACCCCATTAACAACTTTCATTAGTGTGGTACATTTGTTACAATTGATGAGTACATATTGAAGCATTGCTACTAAACATGGTCTATAATTTATGTTATGGTTATGTTTTGGTCAGCCACAGAAGTGCCTTTTGAAATATACAAAAATTGGTCGGTCTTTATAAAGGGTATTTATTTGGGGTAGAATCTTACAGTTAACATGCCACAAAGCATAAAGTTCTTCCCTCACCAAAGCCCACGTGTTGGAGCAAGACAACTGCTGACGTCTCCAGGGTTCAGGCTTCGGGGTTCCTCTGTTCCTGGGGCTGCATTTCTCTCTGGGATTAGCTTCTGCTTCCTCCAAAAGTTCAGCTGTAGACCATGAGGCTCTCTATGCATTGTGTCTCTCCACAAGGCCAGCTGTAGACTATCAGGTGAATGGCTCACTCCAACATCAGAACTGCTCCTCAAATCTGCTTCTCTCCAATTCTGCTTCTCCCAATCTCTGTCTTGCTTTTTAAACTTGAGACCACACCCACCAAGGGGTGGGGCTTAATGCCCTACTCACTGCAGCCCAATCAATGCCCTATTCATAGACCAATCATGCCCAGGTGAACAGATGAGTTTAGAAGCATAATCCAATTTATTTTTGGAATTCATAATTACATAAAACTCAAACCATTACATTCAACCCTCTGAATTCCAAAAATACATTACAATATTCAAAAAACCTCAATTCAATAACAATTTCAAGTACAAATCATATTACAATCATTTTAAAGAAATACAGTTTGTCTTCAGGCAAAATCATTTCTAGCTATAGAACTCTGAAACTTAGAAAACAATTTAACTGTTTCCAATACACAAAAGGAAAGACAGAGAATACACGTTTAAATTATCATAAGGAGAAATTGAGATGTTAAACATGAGTCATGGATCCTCTAGAGTTCAGCAAAATTGCCGGGCATCCTCCATTCCATTACAAAGTCTGAGAGTCATTTTCAAGATGATGGATTCTTCTCCTTGGGGCCACATGGGAACCCACCCTTTCCACAGGCTTGCCAAGCAGCCATTTTCTTGGTTCCACCCTCATCAAGCATCTGGGTGTGGACCAAGCTTCAGACCTCACCCTCCAAGTGGGTTGGGTTGATTGCTCCACCTTGCCCAATCTTTGGGTTAGAGCCTTAGCACCGCTAGTACAGTGAGGTGAAGATAAGATTCCTAACTTTTGGCATACAGGCTCAACTATCTCAGAGCAATGAGTTGGCCACCTGGTCTTCTCTAACTTTTGGCACACAGGCCCAAACTTTTCAGAGCAACTAGTTGACCACCTGGCCTTCCCTAATCCATGGGGGACAGGAGCAACACTCTCAGACCTATGGGGTGCTGACCTTAACCACCATAATC
>PVKH010048550.1:0-10192 GCA_004027955.1 Chaetophractus vellerosus | reverse complement strand
TTTAGGTCTTTTTTTATTTCTTTTAACAATGAGTTGTAGTTTTCTGAATACAAGTGCTTTACATTGTTGGTTAAGTTTATTCCTGAGTATTTGGGTTTTTATATGTCATACTTTATTTTTACCACTCTTTTGACACTTTTAGTTACTTTTATTGATATAATCTTCATTTCTAGACTCTCTTCCAGGCCTCTCTCTCCTGTCTTTTCTTTTCAGGCTGTAGCACACCCTTTAGTATTTCCTGAAAAGCAGGTCTCTTGGTTACAGACTCTCTCAGTTTCTATTTATCTTTGAATATTCTAAACTCTCCCTCATTTTTGAAAGACAGTCTTGCCAGATATTAGATTCTTGGCTGGAAGTTTTTCTCTTGCAGTATCTTAAATATATCATACCACTGTCTTCTTGCCTCCTGGTTTCTGGTGAGAAGTCAGCACTTAATCTTATTGGGTATCTCTTATATGTTAAGCATTGCTTTTCTCTTGCTGCTCTCAGAATTCTCTCTTTGTCTTTGGCATTTGACATCCTGATTAGTATGTGTCTCGAAGTTGGTCTGTTTGGGTTATTTCAGCTGGAGTACATCATGTTTCTTGGACATGGATATCTGTGTCCTTCCAAAGCGTTGGGAAATTTTCTACCATTATTTCTTCAAATAGTCCTTCTGCCCCTTTTCCCTTCTCTTTTCCTTCTGGGACACCCATGACACGTATGTGTGCACATCTCTTGCTGTCCTTTGGTTCCCTGAGGCCTTGTTCAAGTTTTTCCAATCTTTTCTTCATCTGTTCTTTTTGTATGTTCACTTTCAGTGACCATCTCTTCAATACCAACCCTTTCTTCTGCCTCCTCAAATCTGCTATTATATGATTCCAGTGTATTTTTAATTTTATTTGTTGCACCTTTCATTCCCATAAGATGTTCTTTTTCTATGTATGCTTTCAAATTATTCTTTGTGCTTATCCAGTGTCTTCTTAATATCCTTAATTTAGCCATCTCACTGAATTTTTTTTTTAACTGGGAGGCCCGGAGATCGAATCCAGGTCCCTCCATATGGGAGATGGACACCCAACCATTTGAGCCACCTCTGCCCCCTCACTGAATTTTTTAAGGAGATTTCTTTGAACATGTATGATGAGTTGTCTCAACTCGTTTATGTCTTCTGGAGGCTTACCTTGTTCTCTTAACTGGGCCATATCTTCCTGTTTCTTGGTGTGGATTGTAATTATTTGTTGATGTCTTGGCATCTGGCTTACTAGAGTATTTATTCTGAGTGCAGTTTTTCTCTTTAGTTTAGGAATTCCTGCCCTTTCTCCCTTGCTGGTTGTGTAGTATGAGCCAAGGATATAGTTGGTTGCTATAAGCTGTGGCGGCTCAAGCTACCCTCATTGCCCCAAGGACCAATGAAGCTTCTCCCAACTTTCTCCTTTTCCAGGGGTAGGGACAGAGCCACAGCCGTGTGAAATAATCCAACACATGCAGGCCTGGACTATAGTTTCCCAGAGAGATGATGAAGCTTTATGCCCCTTTCTCCCCTGCCTGGGGCAGGGATGGAGCTGCAGGTGTGGGCAGCAATGGATTAGCTGTAAGAACATGATTTTTCTGGGATCCACAAAAAGCTTCACACTATCACATCTAGAGAAGACCTGTTTATCAGATATAGGGGCATTTTATATCCTGTATGGCTAAATGGTTTGAAGTAGTGTCCTACAACTTATATATGTTCACTGACTAAAATAATATTTTATTTTGGCCATAGGTTGTATTATTGGTGAAAATATTTGCTACCACTCTCTGGAGGAGGATTATATTGCCTATTCTTGTTCATATCAACTTGGCCACATGACATCATACTCCATCCACTGAATTTAAGAAGAGCCATGCTAATTTAGCCCAATAAAATGTTGGTGGAAGCAACATGAATTACTTTCCGCAGAAACATTAAAAGCCAGATTGCATTTGGCGGTTTCTCTTTAATCTCCTTCTGCCATTAGGCTGGCAATATCATAGGCAGAAATTGCCCTCTTAGTCTAGAGTCTGTAGTAAAGAAAGTATGATGTGAGGCCGTTTGGGCATGGAGCATGATCAGAAATAATTCCTGGTCACTCATATATTGGGGTTATTAATACAACAAAACCTAGTTTATTGATAAAATTCTCTTATTTTGTATTTCAGACACTCAAAAGTACCATTGTCAAAGATGGTATAAAGAGAAGTAAAGTATAACACTGCATTGTCCAATGCAAAAGCAACTAGCCACCTATGGCATCTAAAATTAAGAAAATTAAAAATTCAGATCTTCAGTTGTTCCAGACATATTTCAAGTGCTCAATAGTTACATTTGGCTAATGGCTACCAAATTGGACAGATATACATTTCTGTCATCACAGAAAGTTCTATTGGATTGTCCTGGTATAAAATATGTGTGGTTCCCACGACCTATCTGACATTAGTTTTAACTCAAAGGACATGTCTAACATTTTGTTATTTTTTCCTCTTAGTGTTCTTTAAAATATGTTATCCCATCATGTGTAATATACTTAATATATGTGGAGAAATAATAGGTACACTCTAAGTTACAAAATATAATTACCTAGCCTACCTGTTTTTCTTTTTCTTTTTTCTTTTTGCAGTATTGCAGAGCCTTTGTTTAACTGCACATTGTCAATCTAAAGACTGAGTGCATGTCTATGTCGTTGAGTGGACAAGGTAGAGATTGGATTGGGTTTAATCCTTGATTCTTACCAAGGCTATGGTCTCAAATAATAATTCTTCAAAGATAGTTATTTTTTTTAAGTCTCATAAATAAGCATTAATCAAAGTAGTAAAACGACTATTTCTAGAAATTACAATGTTATTTATTATTTAGGTATAAATGCAATTTTATATTTTAAAACTTTATGTTTAGAAGGATGCTTAATATTTTGCATTCTTAAACAGAAGCAATCAGTTTTACCAGTATAGAACATATAAATCAGGTACATTCTATGGCATAAAATATTTAGACTAATTTTTCTAAATATTTTAGTGCCCATCAATGATGTACACCCTGTTTTTCTTTAATTAGTTATTGAGTATTTCATCAACTGTCCTCTGATCCTGGGATCATGTGAAGTGTTGTCACTGCTATGTTTCTCATGCATTTTGCTTTGATGAAGTTGCTCGTCTCTAAAATCTTGTAGTTCTCCCAAATTTGGGGAGAGCATTTGTTTAAGCAGCTAGAAAGTATCTGTCTCTGTTGAAGAAAGATTTGATAGAAACTGAATGACAGTTTTTCAGCCCAATATATTGTGTATAATTAAGCAATTGATGTTCTTTAGTCCATTAAGCAATTTTATTGACCCTCCCCAACAATACCTTGCATTCATATTTTGTTGATTATTCTGATCATTTTTTTAAAAAATCTCATTAATTGGAGTACAGAGGCAACATTAGTGAAAAATTTTAATTATAAAGCATAAAGTGTTCTGGGAAAAGGTACTTATTGCTTAATACATATAGCTATTTGAAGTCAAACCATCTAGTAAAAGTCTGTTTTAGTGAAAAGATAAGAATTATAATTTCACAATATCTTTTTCAAGAAGGGTGTTTGTCTATATTCACAATTTATATTTGTATCCTGGGAGCAAGAGCTTTTGAAGTTCTTGGAAACAGTTTGGTTTCTCAATTATATGCCCCTTGAAAACAGCTTTCACTATTTTTGTTATCATTATTCTTAACAGGCAGGCTTCAGGTTAGCCCCTAGCACAAGCAGAATCATATCTCTAATTAAAGTGATCCATGAACTCAAACCAATAGGCAGACCAAATTTCTTTTTCCTCTGTGGTTGCCTAGTGCCTCCTTTAGCTTTGAAGTATGCTTGTAGGATATTGATAGCGCTCAAGAACTAAAGGAGGTCCTAGTAATAACAATAATAGCACAAGTCAATAGAATCTTTATTTTTTAGACGGATGAAAATAATGCATAGCACTGTTGAAAATGGAGCAGAAGGGTAGGAAAGACTAATGCTATTGCTTTTTTTGGCAGGGGAGCACTTTTCATTAGATACTCTTTTAATAATACTAATCCCATTCCTTAATCCTGTAATTCTCTCTCTTTGGATGACAAAACCTGAGTTCAGGCAAATGAACTTTCATTCAGCAAGTAAGCCTTCATTGAACCTGGCTTGCTGTTTAGCACTGCCCTGGTTTTTATGGGATTCCTTTGGTACATGAATTAAAGACCTTATGAATGAGTCAGCAGATGAAAATGTAGGGTTTTTTTTTCTCCCAAGGAAAGAACTAATTAAGCTAAAGATGTTGGGCAGAAAGTTTTTTTCAGGGCTAAAATTGATAATTTAGATAAAATATTTCTATAGGTCACAAGGGAATAAGTATAAGGAAAGTGTGCTAGTGGCACAGAATAGCCAAACTGTTAAGAAAAAAGGCTTTGAAGGCTACAACCGAGCTTTACTACTTCCAATGTTACTTTGGGAATGTTAAATAACATTTCTGACCCTCAGTTTCCTCTTATGCATAAAATGTGGATAATGATAATACTATATTCCTCATAAGGTTTTTATGTGGATTAACTACACTTAGCAAGGTACCAGAAAACATTCAGTAAGTGTTGTTATTGAAGCACTCTAGTCAACATGACAGTGATCTGCTAATGCTTCTAAATTGCTGTATAGCAGATATCTATCTTTATCTGAATCTGATGTAGACTACATTTATGTTTGTTATGGACTCTTCCAGATTTATCACTGCAATCATAAGATCTGATAGAAGAACTAATTTTGCATTCTTTATAATTGGCAATTGTGTCTCATGTGGAAATTGGCAGAAAACTCACTCAGGGTTAATAGCTATGATATGGTGTCAGTTATTGCCTTTGCAGCTGAACTGATACAATAAGCAACAAATATTTTACATATGATATAAGTTGACATTTTAATTCATGTAATAAGTATAAACTGAAGATTTTAATTTTGCAAAGTATGAATTATGTGAAGTGCTGTGATTCCCATCCTGATACTCAAACCTCTTCATATCTCAAAGTCTGTTCTATCTTTTTGGAATTTAGAGTATATGCGTAAAGAAGGGAGAGGAGAAAATGAGAGATTGAAGATGTTATATTCTTGACATTTCATGATATCTTTTAGGGTGCATGAAAGACCTACCAACCATTTTTTTAAGTATTTGCTGCGTATCTCAAATCTGTGATCTGATAAAGACAGCCTTTTGCATGCACTTCTAGTTATGGGAACATTGCAGTTAAAAGGACCTGAATTCTGGGAAAGTTTAGAATTGTGCTTCAGTAAAAGACCTCTCAAAATCTCCAATAAGGCGCATGGATAGTCAGGATCTATCATAATAATAGAAAAATCAGAAGTACTGCTGATTTGTAATATAATTACACATCTGACTTGGAAAATAGATGTCATCATTACTTACAATAGTTTTACAGGAATTTTAAAAAAGCAAATGCTGCTAATGAAATACAGACCTGATTCAGGAGTTTTCAGAGTAACACATGAGTACTGGCTTGTTCTATTTGTTAAAATGTAAATGTCACCATTATGTTTCAATAGTAATGCCATCACTATTTAGATCAGCAAGTGCTTTTCATTTATACTTGGTATAATAGTTTCAAAATGTTAAAGTATGAGCTCTCCACTGGGTACACTGGGGAAATGTAGATTTCACTGAGACTTGTTATATGAAAGAAACCCATAAATGGCAGCAGTACTGCTGTCATTTTCTGCTTGCACACCAATGAATGCATATCCTCACTCATTTAGCAAATATTATGGTGAACTTATGTGTCAAGCACGATCTCCTCAGGGAGCATATGTTCCAGTGGAGAAGTGAGAACCTTAAACAGGTAATAATATTAATAATAATAAAGTATAATGCATGTGAAGAAAAATTATTTTGATGGAAAGGCATTTTTGTATTATATATATTTGTCTTCTCTCATTTTTATGTTATAGGACAAAAATTACTACTCAATCTTACATTTTTCTCTCTAGATAGAAATGTTTTTTCCAGCTAACCTTGATGACAACCTACTAGTACCTTATGACTTTTGACTTAATTAGTAAAGCTTATTTTTAGGTAAAAGGTCCCCCATTTCCTTGAAGGGAACTAACCTTGTCCTTTGTAATAATGTTAAAGCTCGTCACAATACTCTTTCCACTGTCTTCCTAAACTTCTTTAATTTTCTTCTAGTATTCACAGGCAGTGTTTGTGGTTTCTGCTCAGGTGGCCCAGTTAACGTTGAATTAAAAGTTTTATTGAGCAGTCTGGTTGCCCTCTCTCCCTTATCAGGAGCCTCATTGTGTAACTTTAAGCATTACTTTTGGAGTTGAATCCTCATCTAATGTGGTAGAAAAGCTTTATAACTAATATGTTTTGTTCTTGGCACCCCCATTTCAAAATAGTAGCTCTTGATAAAACACAAGAACTAGTTCTGCTGCTTGTGCCTCTTTCAAATTCATGGTCAACCACACCCTCTTCTGCTCACAAGGGTACCACATATATGCACTTGTTATAAGATTTTAAGCAGGAATCAGCATCATTCCTATTTTAAGATATTATAGACACTCTTTATATCTATGGAGATGTTTAAATAATTGTATTACTACTTCTTTTGTGCCTTCAAATCTAAATAATGATTATCCTACTTTTATACTTTTGTTGTTGGATTCTAGTAACAGTTAATTTAAAAATAAATAAATATGTAAACTGCCTAGATCCAAGTGACACACTATGAGTCTCTTAGAAGGAAGGAGCTGACAACTGTTCTAGAAATCAGATCATGTTCCTGGGCTAAGAACTGATTTTGATATATTCTTTATTCATTTGGGGAGTGTGGATAAACAGCTGCCTTTTGAATGTAGTCAAGGGAAATTTGCTGACAAGCATAAATATGAATAAGGCAATAAAGCTTGCAAACAACAGCAGCAAAAGAACGTTGATGCAAAATCTGAGAAGACTCAAAACCAATTTCCTGTCTCTATCATTTTCTATATTCCCTACCATCATTCTTCTATAGTTGCCATACCCATAAGCAATGTCAGATCAAAAATGACAAATTACCTTTTTTAAATTTGTACTAGGTGAATTAAAAACCAATTAACTTTTAATTTTTCCCATGTTCTTGGAAGATCAATCTAAAGTACTTTGCTTTGGTGATAGCTTTTAAAAACTTAAAGTATAAACAGTAAAAGGACACAGGATGCTCAATAGAACTTTAAATTTAAACTTGGGTTACTCAAGAGGGCTTATCTTCAAAGATGACTTTTATTTTGGGGGGGGGGTAAGTCAGTTTATTGATGTGTTGTGACCCACCACCCACACATTAAGCACAGAGTACTTAAGGAATCCAGAATTTCCTTTCCAGACCCTGGAGGCAGGAATAAAAACCAGACAGTACAAAACCATTGAAAATTTTTAGAGATTTTTCCCTTCAGTATTTCAATAAACGTGATTTTTTTCTGGCATGTATTTAATTTTAAGTGAACATCATTTAGTCAGTCTTTACTTTTTTATTATTATTAGCACAGCCATTATAAAAGCCATAAACGTGTTTCCGGGAAGCACTTTTTAAAATTGTTACAGTATCCTTTCATAAAATAGGAGGTAAGCGTGGGAGTTTAGTACTTTAGTTGTAGGCACAGCTTGCACATGTGTATCGCTGATGTGAAACCACTGCCCTTTGGTTGATTCCATTTCAAAATCTTGTGGAATATCACCACAGAGAATAAGGTTAGAGAGCTGACTATTTGCAGTTCTTGCCTTGGCATAGGCAGTATAATGCCCTGACCTCATTGTACCACTGTGTTCAATGACTCCATATAAGGAATATAGCACCCTTGTATTTTCTTCTGCGACATTCTTACATTTGAGGGTTTAAAAAGGAGCCAAATCTATGATTTCCGGAAACTTTATATGTTTGTTAACTTTGCATAGGTTAAAACCAGCCTGCTGAAATCTCTAAAAATGAAGAGTAAGAAGAGGAGGAGCAAGAGAAATTAGCATCTGCTTTTTGGCATTGGTGTAAACATGCTTTCTTTTACCTTTCATGTTTGCCTTTGGTCCATTATACTGCCTCCATGTGCACACTTCACAAAGCAGTTTATTTGCATCTCGAAGTTTTTCATTACGGGTGAACTGATACGAACAGTGTTGGATTGAACACTCATCTGTATTGAAAGCTTCTCTGTTTGCAAGAGTACGGAAAGCAGTTTCTGGATCTTCATTTACAACATCATATATCTTTGTCCCAGGAGTATGACTATCATTCAGAATCTCTATATTTATTTCATCAGGTTGAAGAGCAGCATTCAAGTTAAGGTTTTTAAAACCACTGGAAATGTCTGCTTCTCCATCACTCTCTTCCTTCACACCAGTTAAATTCCTAGTAAATTCAGTGGGGGAAGATGCCCAAACCTCCAGATCTTTGTCCATGTTGACATTTTTCACATCTAATTCCTCTGTGGATTTTTGATTATCAGTTAAACTTTCTACCATTTTTTTCTTGACCATTCAAATCTTTTTGATTAATACAATATTCTTCATGCATTACTTCCTCTTGTGAGATATGGTCGGATGTACTATCCGTTTCTCCCTGAAGTGACGTATCAACATCACAGTCATTATCTTCGGGATGTCAATGGTACAGCTATCACTTAAATGAAGAACTTTTCCTTGAATCTTTTGCTGTGTTCGTTGTTTCTTGGCTTGCTTTTTGGCTTGCTTCTTTGTTGTTTTCTGTAAGTGCTTACTTGTTCCTGAAGGAATATCACTTCTCTCTTTTATGTAACTCTTGTTATCGCAAAGATGACTTTTAAAGGTACATTTTACTCTGATTAAAGTACGTGTCGCCTGGTATTCTTTTTGGTTACAAAAGATTTCTTTTTTGTGCTCAAAACTGACCTTGACTGCCTTGCTGAAAAGTTTCAAACTTCCCTTTTCCTCTCCTTTCCTTTCATAAAGCTTTTTAAATGTTTGTACTCTAATATTAATGGGAGTTACATCTGTAAATCACACATTACGTGAAGCTATGTCTTTATCTTATTTCCCTAAAAGAATGTTAATCTCCCTTTTCAATAGCCACCCAATTATAAAGTCAAAATAGATTTCTACCTATTGAGAAAAATCAGATGCCACCATTTAAAAAAAATAGTTCAACTTATTCTTAGAAAATGAATATATTCCCAACTATTCAAACCTGGTAGGTGTTCTGTTAGTATATCTGGTTCAGTTCTATTTACATTACATTAATGTTTGGCCAGGACATCTCAGAACAGAAATGGTCTTCATGAGTGTGCTTTGGTGACACCAGGGCCAGTAAAAAGAATTGGGAACCTGGACATTAGGTGATGACCAGATGAGGAGAATTTAGTAATGTACTATAAATATTAATTCTGGTCTCTTTCTTGGTCACCAAAAGTTAAATTTGGATTTAGTTTTCTTTTGATTTATTTTTTCATTTTAAAAACAATTTATTGAAGTATACCATTCATAAGGAACATACATAAATAATAAATATATAGTAAAAGTTGTGAACTTACAAAACAAACATGCATAGAATCATACAGGGCTCCCATATATCACCCCACCACAAATACCTTGCGTTGTTGTATAACATTTGTAAAAAATTATGAAAAAGCATCATCAAAATATTATTGCTTACTATAGTCCATGTCTTACATTTGGTGTATTTTTTCCCTAACCCACCCTATTATTTATTTTGTTCATAAACCATATAATTTATCTAAAGTGCACAATCAGTGACATTTGGTATAACCACCGAGTTGTGCATTCATCACTTTAATCAATAGTAGAGCACGTTGGTTTATCAAAAAAAAAGAGAGGAAAGGAAACCAACGAAAAGCAAATCACTATCATACCAATATGTTAGCACTGCTAATAACAAATTCTATCATGTGCTTTCACCATTTCTATTCATTTCCAAACATTTCCAAACAATATTTTACCAATTCTGCACAGAATAAACCTAGGCTTTCCATTCTCTAATCACATTCTTTTCTCCGGTGACTTGATTTTAAGAATCTAAATTTCCCCTTAGATTCTGATAGAATATAGCTAAATTTACTATTCTCCAGAGGTAATGTAGGATTTGCCACATTTAGCTTTTGAAGAAGTCCGTGGTTAAAAAGGGTAAGAACTTTTCAGCTATTGAAAAGAAAATGGAG